>SNQJ01S0044140.1:115449-133311 GCA_010110895.2 Picea sitchensis
ATATGTTGAGGAGGAGCATTGGAGCATTGGATGCTTGTCTTAGAGAGAAAAGAGCCTTGTGATGAGGATCACTTGACACTTGGAGTCCATGCTTGGAGAGTGCAATATTTAAGGAGCCTTGTCTTGACGTGTGTACACTATAGGGAGAGAGTGATTCACTTGGAGAATTTATCTTGAGAACTAGATTAGGTTGCTTGTGGACCCTATCCTTTTTACTATTCTAGAAATCCCTCACCTACTCTATATAAAGGGAGGATAGACTCTTTAGTTGTATTCAATAATATAGTAAGCACATGAGAGTTTATTAAATCATCTGTATCTTGGAGATTAATCTATCTTGAGTATTTATACTTATCTTTATGCCAGGGAGGAAGGCACTAAGGTTTGTGAGAGGCAAAACCTAGAGGAAACTTGAAATGTTAGTGTTTAAGACCTTACATGAGAAGTACCTAGGGTTTGTGGAAAAGAAACCCTGAAGGAGATTTGGAGCACATTGCTTGGAGGTCTTATGCGAGGCGAGCTTGGTGAAAGATAAAGGGTGGACTTGTTTGTGTTGATGTTGGATTGTCGTGGGGCCTTTCATGTGGCTAGATATCTTGATGGGATGCCTTACCAGGCCTTTGTATCGCTAGTTAGGGTTTTTTATTGATGGTGGATACCCTAGAGAAGGTTTGGAGGCATTATAGAGTCCTAGTTTGTGATAAGTTTGAAATATTGTCTTGTACTAGCTTGTGATAAGATACTAGTATATACTTATAACTGCATTCTAATGTATATATGAAGTGTATTTTGTTGTCCAAGCCTTGTGTACTTGCATATTTGATTTTCAGTTTGTATCCTCATTGTGAATAAGTAGTTGCTAGAGTTGTTTGGTATGTCGATTTATCATGAACAACTAGACAAATTTGTTGAATGACTTGACAAACATACAGATAGGCATGATTATGGTTATAATAAATCTATTCTAATTAAGTAATCTTCAAATATGTTATATGAACTCGGATTTGTGCCCTAAGGGACGAAAACAAATTTCCCTTAAAGTACAATTGTTTGATGTTTATTTTCTTTAGCTACCTCATGTATTTGGTTGGATAGAAATGAAATATATCTTTTTCTTTGAAAAATATATCATCCAGAAACCCCCAGGCACTTCCCTCCATTTCAAGGAAGGTACTAGTGTAAAGCATGACACATAGACTATTGTACTCTGACTTAGCAGAAACATCGAGTGGGGCCCACATATGCAAAGGAAATCAACCCAATGACTTGACCAGGAAACCTCTTGCTCGCTTTTAACGGCTTTCAACCACTCAAACTAACTCACCATACTAGACAAAAATAAAATATATACAATTTTAATTTATATTTTAAATTCAACCCTAAAATAAAAATTTATAAGAAATAAATTACAAAAACTTTAAGATTAAATTTTCAAATTTATATTAAGTAACAATTTCATGAAATCTTGACATTTATATATATATCATGGAAAGAACGTATATGCTAATCATTTAAATTGTCACGGAAAGGATATAAACACTAATCATTTAAATTTTCACTCATTGGTTATATATCATGTATCTTACATCATTACATTTTGAGATTCGCTTACACAATATTCCATT
Organism: Picea sitchensis; assembly: GCA_010110895.2. Lineage (NCBI taxonomy): Eukaryota > Viridiplantae > Streptophyta > Pinopsida > Pinales > Pinaceae > Picea > Picea sitchensis. Next base: position 117,075 of record SNQJ01S0044140.1, read on the forward strand.
TTATTAAAAAAATCTCACTATATTATGTATATTATTGACAATTTAAATCATGTCCCATATCAAAATTCATATTCTTTGAATTGAACGTCCACCCTTTGTAATAAATTTTAAAAACGGATTACTATTTAACAATATATTGTTAAATTAATTTGTTATAAATAAGTTTAAATTACTTTGTTATAAGTAAGTTAAATTAGTTTGTTATAAGTATTTGTTAAATTATGTATTTTGACATCATTGAAAAATTGTTTGATTAGTTGAAATTATATTAATTTATTAAAAAAATCTTACTATATTATATATATCATTGACAATTTAAATCATGTCACATTTCAAAATTCATATTCTCTAAGTTGAACGTCCACCCTTTGTAATAAATTTTATGATCACTATTTAACAATATATAGTTAAATTAGTTTGTTATAAGTAAATTAAATTAATTTGTTATAAGTATTTGTTAAATTATGTATTTTGAAATCATTGACCCTCTCTAATAAATTTTAAAAACTGATCACTATTTAACAATATATAGTTAAATTAATTTATTATAAGTAAGTTAAATTAGTTTGTTATAAGTATTTGTTAAATTATGTATTTTGAGATCATTGAAAAAAATTGTTTGATTGGTTGAGATTGTATATTAATAGATTCATGTACTTCTAATTTAAATTCAATATATTCACGTTAACATTAACATCTTAGGAGTTGTATGATGAAGTTTCTTCAACCATTGTTTTTGTTACTACAACTATTTTGCTTTAACTCCGCCAATACAAAATCATATGTTGCAAAACATAACATGATTTTAAAAGGATGTGGGCTCAAAGGATAATATTATACTTCACAGAATCAAAAGGAATTGTTAAGTTGCAAGTTGTGCTTCAGAAAAGAGATTAAGGTGTGGAAGCCGAAGAGGCAACGAAGGCGCTTAGTCATTGGAATGGACGTAGGGCTAGAGGATACTTGTCAGCTCTCCTTATGTGCTTTAGTCAGTCGTTTTGCATACAAGACCCGTTGTGCTACTCCTTTCACAGACTGGATGAGAAGCCATTGGACTCTGATATGTGGTTACGTTCCCCGGTACCTCACTCTTACCTATGGGTGGTTTGGCCTTGTTTTCAAAGCCCCCGAAGATGTTGAGCACATCCTACAGAGTTTCTGGGATTTTGAAGGGGGAAGCCTAATGCTGAAAAGATGGAGGTCGAGATTTAATACGGCAACAGACTACTTCAGTCACAGACACGTCTGGGTTCTTCTCCCTGGCCTTCCTCTGAACCTTTGGAATCTCTCAACCTTAACTGATATTGGAAACCTCCTTGGGCGCTTTCTGAAAGTTGATGAACCTGGTTTAAAGTCATCAAACAAAAGAATGGCCAGAGTTTTAGCTGAGATAGACATCACAACTGACCTCATGGACACTTTGGAAGTGGAATGGCGCAAAGAGGTTATGCTCCAGTGATTGGACTATCAAGACATCCCATTTCGATGCACACTTTGCCGATGTACAGGACACTTGAGGAAAAATTGCAATGCAGTAGATTCAGATGGAGATACAGATGTTGTCCAGGAAAATCCATCCCAGGTTGCATACATGAGTGAAGAGGATAATACAGTTCAGGCAGGTTTATTTCATGAAAGTGAAGGAGCTCCTTCCGATGAAGACTCGAGTACTCTAACAAGTAAGCTAAGAACTTTCTATCCAAAGCTATTCTACAAACTTTCAGCCTGGGAGCAAGATTTTATGGAGAAGTCCGAACTAGCGACTGGTGTTCAAGAGAACCTCTTCACCAAAAACACAAAGACTGCAAACAGTAGGGATTCTTTGCCAGAGCCAGATAGTGTATCTCTGGGGTTGCAAACCACTGAGGGAGTCATCCACAGAACCGATACCTCACCTTCATTGACAAGACTGGACTTCTCCTTTGCTCAACGTCCTGAAGCAGAACTTAGTCAAAATCAGATAACAACTCATGTTGAATCGACTCAGATTCTTGACAGTATGGATGGCTTTATCTCGATTCCTATCTTTTGGGAACGAGAACTACACCCTTCCTCACCCTCGCCCTTACTGGAATGCTCAACCAGTGGTAAAGCAACCACAAAAGAAAAGTCCATTGCCTGGTCTAGAGGCCCGAGGATGGAACACTCACCCATCAAGACTCGCAATGTACGAAAGAAAACTGGCCAGGTAAATGAAGCAAAACAGTTCGTGGATTCAAATCATGATTCAGGGGCGCTTAGAGGCATGAAATCCCTAGCGAGGGCCAAATCATGATTCTTATGACCCTTAATATTCGAGGGGTAGGAGGCACCCCAAAACTGCACTCACTGCGACAGATATTGATTGTACATAAGCCGGATATTTTATTTCTACATGAGACCTTAGTAAATGAGGAGAAGGATAGACATTTTTAGACCTCCCTTTGCCCTTCATGGATGGTTTCGAAAGTCATCTCTATTGGGAACTCTAGAGGCTTATTGGTGGCTTGGAATCCAGATGTTTTTAAACTACAGTCTCATCTTTGCTCAGGTGGCATTCTACTGACAGACACCCTCTTATCTGATAACAACAGGATATCTCTCTTAAATACCTATGGCCCATGCTCTGGCAGAAGACAGTTCTGGGAGACAGTTGACTCAAGAGGCCTCTTGGATAGAGAAGACCTTATCATCACTGGAGATTTCAATTTTACAACCAGTATTAATGAAATTTTGGGAGTAGGTGCTCTCCCCGACCCCCTGGCTGGGTTCTTCAAAAATCTTTTTGACAAAAATAATCTGGTGGATGCCCATCCAGCTGAACTCGTGCCTACCTGGCATAATGGCAGGAGTGGATCTGAGAGCATTCAAAAAAGACTCGACAGAGTTTATGTATTGGATACGATTTTGGAAAATTCTCCTAGATTTCGATCGTGGGTACTCCACCCATATTTCTCGGATCATTAGCCAGTTTTTTTCCGACTTGTAAGAGGAGATTTTATTGTTGCCTCACCTTTCAAATTCGATCCAGAAGTCTTGTGCGAAGCCACTTTCGAAGAACTAGTTAAGAAGGAATGGAACTCGGTTCAGGGTAACAGTGTCACTGGGGCACAAAGGAGGCTAGCCCAGAAATTACATAACACCAAGGTCAGCTTAAAGTCATGGTTAGTAGAGAAAAAAAGAACAGAAAATTAGACCCTTATTACACTTGAGGAACAAATTACCTCTCTCACTAAGAAAAATTAGGAAGTGGCTTTCAGTTCTGAAGAGGGATCACAGCTTAAAGCCTTAGAAGTGACTAGGAATAAGCTATTAAAGGAGGAAGAGGCTCGTTGGAGGTTAAAAAGCAGAGTTGTCTGGATCCAATGCGGTGATAAAAACAACAAGTTTTTCCATCATTACACTAGCTACAGCCGCAACAAGAAGTTTCTGTGGGAGATAAAAGATGAACAGGGCCACTCACAACAAGGGCAGGAAGCCATAAAGTCAGAAGCTAAAAGGTATTTTAGCTCTTTCTATAAAGAACCTGTTGAGAATAGAATTGTAGAACAAGTTGAATCTGTGAGATTGTTTCCCCGGATGGTCACAGTTGAAGATTTGGCGGACCTTGAGAAACCTGTCTCTAAAACAAAAATTCTAGAGGTATTAAAAGGGTTTCCAAAAGAAAAAATCCTAGGGCCTGATGGATGGAGTGTGGAGTTCTTCATTTTTTTCTTTGATCTGATTGCTAAAGATCTGTTGGAAGCTGTCGAAGAAAATCTCTTAAAAGGAGAGCTAATCAAATCATTGAATTCCACTTTCATTGCATTAATTCCAAGGGTGAATGGTCCGACAAATTTTGGGGATTTTCGGCCAATATCCCTCTGCAACCTTTGTTATAAAGTGATTTCAAATATCATAGCCAATAGATTGCGACCGATCCTTTCTCAGGCGCTTTCTGAGGAACAGTTTTGTTTTCTGAAGGGTAGACAAATTAATGAGGCGATTGGAATAGCACAGGAGTGCCTGCACCGCATCAAAGAAAAAAAAACTCCAGGCTTTAATTCTAAAAATTGATCTAAGGAAAGCATACGACTACATAAGTTGGGATTTCCTCAGATTGGTCTTACTTCAATGTGGTTTTGGTCTGCCAACAACTAACTAGATTATGGGATGTGTTTCGTCGACTACTTTCGCAAACCTTGTCAACGGAGAGCCCTCAGAATTCTTCAACAGTGGGAGGGGACTCAGGCAGGGATGCCCGTTGTCGCCACTCTTCCTTATCTGTATTATGGAGGGTTTAGGCTTGTCGTTAAAGCGCAGCAAAGAGGCAGGTATTCTTATAGGTATCAAAGTCTCTCGTCTTATAAACATCTTACATTTATTATTCGTTGATGATATTCTTCTTATGGCGTCTAGTACAATAGAAGAATGGAAAGAAATCAATAGGATTCTAAACCTCTTTTGCCTCGCTTCCGGTCTTCGGATTAACCCTCAAAAAATGACCTTCTACAATTATAGAGAAAATTCTTCTCTACTGGATTCTTTACATTCGGTTTTTAATTTCAACATCAGAGATATCTCTGAGGGGTTTTATTACCTCGATTTCTTCCTAAAGATTGACAGGTATGCTACAAACGATTGGCTATGGCTGGTAGAAAAGTATGAAAAGACAATCAGAAAATGGTGTACTCGGTGGTTGACTTTAGCGGGACGCTTGGTCTTGATCAAAGCGGTCCTAGAATGTCAACTGGTCTATTGGTTGACATTAGCGACCTTGCCAGCGACCATCCAAAACAAAATCCTTCAAATCATTTACATTTTTTTGTGGTCTGGCAATAGGAAAAAGAAGAAATACCATGTCTGCAACTAGCAGATGATCGCAATACCAAAAATATTAGGGGGTTGGGGGCTGAGAAGCCTCACCGGTTTTAGTAGAGCGCTGACAGCTCGGAGTCTTTGGAGGGTTGTTATAAATGGTGGCTTATGGCAGTGAGTACTCAAGGAAAAATATTATCCACACATATCTGTCCATCGATGGTTTAGAAATGTGAATTTTCACAAGACTAGGGGTTCTCAGACCTGGCAATTTTTCCTGAAATCTATACACTTACTACTTCACTGGATGGTGTGGAGTCCTAGGGATGGAACTGCCATCATCATAGGCAAAGATCATATTTTGGAAATGGGAGACGTGGCTCTTCTCTCAGAAGAATTGACTGACAACCTAAACAAAAAAGGTTTCTTCTATCTTTTCCAGGCTCGAAAACCACCCAAGGTGGGTTTGATCGGCACAAATTGGTTCACTAGTGAGGATCTTAAGTTGACAGGGCACCTGCAGGTTGAATGGAATCGCTATCGACTGGTACTTATCAACAACGACGTCCTCCTACAAACGAAATCAGATTCCCTCAAATGGGTCGGAGGCAACAAATCTGGTCTGATCACAGTTAAGAACATCTACATGGCATCAAAAAAACTGAAATGGAATTACATTTCAAGTGGTTGGTGGAGGACGTCTTGGGGGTGGAAGGTGCCTCTGAAAATAAAACTATTTATTTGGCTTCTTGCTGAGAACAAGTTACTATTTTGGGAAAATCTATAGCGCAAAGGTCACAGGGGTCTAGGCATCTGCCTTCTATGCAAAAATAGTGATGAAAAAAATCAACACTTATTTATGGACTGCGATTTCACAGTGGATGTCTGGTAGAAGCTCAAATCTGCTATAAACTATGAAGGAAGTTGGTCAGGAAATAACATTTATGACTGCTTCAAATGTTGGAGTGCTAAAAATCCAAAGTTTAAGTCATTACTAGCCATGATTTGCTGGTATCTATGGAGGGAACGGAATCAGTCCATCTTTGAAGACAAGAGTCCATCGGCAAGGAAGGTAGTTTATATATCACTTTTGGCTCTAAATGAACACTCACAAGTGCGGCCAACTCCTGTCCGTAAAATTGGATCGATTCAGACAGACTTCGGCAATGTTGTTGGATGGTTCGATGGAGCAGCCTCATCGTCTGGATTAAATAGTGGAGCTGGCGGGGTTTTAAAAGTCAGCGAAATTTGCAGCTACAAATGGTTCATAAATTGTGGTCCAGGGTCTAATACAAGAGTGGAACTCTTAGGAGCATGGGCGTTGCTTACCTTGGCAAATAGGTTGTCCATCCAGTCAATGCATCTTATAGGTGACTTAAAGATCATCATAGATTGGATGTGTGGCAAAGGGCGGCTTCAAGTCATTTCCTTGGATTGTTGGAAGGAGTGAGTTAGTATATTAATCTCTTCCTTTCAAAAAAATCACTTTCGATCATGATTGTAGAGAAGGCAATTGTGAAGCAAACAACCTCTCAAAGTTGGCACTCCAAAAAACTCCAGGGAAGCTTACATATTATCAATGTTATGAGAAGCACGAAGGGCCTCGACTGTTCTTGGACCTTTATTAGTTTCCTATTGCCCTTAGTTTGTTGTGTGTCAGTAATTCCATTTCACATTGGGAGAAGATGAGTTTTCTGTATTTTATGGGCACTCTACCTTTTCACAACTCAGAAATGTGAACTTGTTTTTATGTTTTTTCATTAGAGAAATCCTCTGTATGATCCTAATGCTGCCTATTTATACTCTGTATCATTCTCCCTCTCAAAAAAGAGATCTAGAGAATGGCAGCTGCTTTTTTATCGCTGACTGGGTCTGAACTTAGTTTATGTATAGAATTACTGGTGTAAGAACAATTTTATATTATCCACTAATATAAAGTGAATTTTTTTGGAGAAAAAAAAAAGTTGTGCTTCACATATTGAAAAGGAAATGTCAAGTTGCACTTCACATATTGAAAAGGAAATGTCAATGGCTAAAGAATTGTAAAGCTAGTGAAGTTCAATTTTTTTAACCATATTAAAATATACTTTAATCATATTTAAAGTAATATTTATTGGTATTAAATAAGTAAGATTAGTTTAATGTAAATACTAAATTATTATGTTTTTTAATTAACTAGAATGGTTGTTGAGTAATGAGTTATGTTTAGTATTAGTAGTTATAATAATAATAATAATAATATAAATAATTAAATTTAAGGTTACAATTTAGTTAGACATAAAATATTAACGTGTAAGACCCCTTTATTTGTAGGACAAGAGACTCCCTCTATGCAATGATTCGATTGCTTAGTCTACATATGTGTACATACCCTACCCCATCTACTTTAAATATGTGATCTTCAAGGAGGAAACAAATGTCTTTAGGTGTTAGGCTCACTCAAGTTGTAAATGGTGGATTGAAGAATTAGAATAGTACTAACATTAATTCTTAATCTCACATACAATATAATACATGAAGATTTATTAAGACTATTTTCTTAGAGGTGGGAGGAGCACAGGGGGATCATCTTCGATCTTGGAGGAAATCATGAACTAAGCTTTGCCTAGGGGTTAGGAGAATGCACCAAGGAAAAGTTTGTTTAGGCATTGGAATGTTGAGTATAAATGGGTGGGGGGGTTCCATCAACTCTTACCTCCCATAACATTAAGTTTCACAAACCATAGGTTATATATGCTAATGGAATATGGGGACAAGCGACACATCATTCTTATGTTGAAAGGATGGGAAATAACTTCATCTTGAATTTATGTACTTCCCATACATGTTAATATGTGTGGCGAAAGGTTGGATATTAAATAGGACGTGATGGAACCAAGTGATGAAGGTGCAATTTTTTTTCCTATAGAGTATGGCCTCTGCAAGTATTTTCGAATGTCATCTTGGTTTGGTTTAATGGTATAAATTTTTTCTCCTCAGCCCTAGGACCTAGTAGGATCTTGTGGGCGTTATTCCTGATTTGCAGTCTCACGTGAATTGCTCCATTTTTAGCTCCCATCTCAATGGTTTGTCTCTATTTTGGTTATCTCTTGTTTGGATGTTGTCTAGTTTTTTCTTTGGAACTGGGATTAGGTCTATCCTCAATGCTTTGAAATGAATGGAGGGGCACAAGCACTCCAGTTGTTGTATTACTTTTGAAATTATATATCTACACATAACAAGAAGGAGGAACAAATGTCAGATTGAGGATTTACAAGTGTGTTTTTCCCATTTCAACAATAGGATGACAAGTCAAATTGAATCTTAGAGAATCACAAATGCTAACTTATCAAAATTCATGGCTCATCAAAGCAAGAAAATGGATGAATTGGAAGCAGACTTCAATACGCTTTATGGATTAGTCCTTAGCCTTGCTCAAAGGTTTCATTATTTGGCATCTCTTCCCAAGACATCTATTGGTTTTATTGAAGCAAAAATTAAGGATGAAGAAACTGTCTAGCAAGCATAAGGAGACATTGCAAATGAAAATGTATCCCTAGATTTCAGCTTTCAAGTGGAAGTCAAGCAAAAATCCCTTAGTGGGCATGTTTTATTATAAGTCCGGGTTTTTAAATGTATTGTATGGTCATTTGGTTACTAGCTTAGTTTGTCAAGGTTTATACTAGTAGGATTTATAGTTATCTTGTTAGAAGTGTAAGAACTTCTCAAATATTAGGTAATCATTTTTTAAATTTTGGGTATTTTTGAAACCCTGATATTAGACATTTATAGCTTTGATAATTGTTTTAATTTAAAAAAAAAAAATCTCTATTTTAACAATTAGTATTATTATTCCAAATAAATCACTTGTTTTCAATTCGTATTCTTTTATTTCCTTGGGAAGCTTTGTTGGTGAGCCTTCGTACGCCTTGACCCTGAATCTTTTTAAGATAATCCCCATACCCATGCCATAAAATTTAATCTCCCTCATGTCATCACAACTTCACCCACTCTACAAATGAGACATGGAGTAAACAACCTTCATCTTTATCTCACTTGTTGTTTCCAAAAAAATGCTCTAAATGTTTCTTGATCTTATTTTGAATATTTTCCTTGACGAATCCCATTGATCAAGTTGCTAGTAAAAAACTCTTAAAGGGCCAAGGGTTAACCTACCTCTGCTATAAATTCTTAGATTGTTAATAATCATTGGTGGATGCAATTAACCCTTTGTATTTCTCAGTCTCTAAGCTTCTATGTCAAAAGGATACAAGGAAATTTTGAACACTATAATAGAAATGTCTTTGAGAAGTATCAACAACAATGTTTAAGGGAAAATTCAAGGATGAAAGACAAATGATCTTGTTTTTAGGACTATATATTCTAACTGGTGTCAGAGACAAAATAATGTTGGTAAACAATTTGATAAAAATCATTAACTATGTTTTCCCTTGGAAGAGGAATTTTGGATTTTTGTTAAGTATTTTATAGGAAGGACTCTATCTTTGGAAGCAACAACTATGAATTCAATTGCTACTGTAGAGGGAAAAATTCAAGTCAATGAAGGGATTCCCTTGCACCAACAAGTAATTAGATGATGATTGTATGTCGTGTGGATATAACATTGGAAAATAGTCACTTATACACTTAGTTCTTCACTTGCTTAGAAACACTAAAACTAAAAGGTTTAGCTCCTCCATTACTCTTCCAAAATCTTCCATAACAACCGGGGCTATGAATGAGAAAACTCCATCTTCAAAAAAAACCTCTCACTCATTTAAGGAGAGTTTAAGGGAATTCCAAATCTATTTATAGCTTAACTCCATCCAACACCTCCCCAATTTTGAAAAAGGCCTTATCCCAACCTTATGTGTGTAAAAGGTTGCCTCAGTACCAATCCTTGAGTGCCTAAATTTAACATGGGCCAACAAGGAGGAGGAGTATTTTATATATGATGACATGATTTATAGGTTTAACACCCTATGGCCCCCTAAAAAAGCTTCACACATGGATATAAGTGACATGGGGGTATTTCTCGGAAGAAATAATGGTTATAAATCCACATATAAAAGGTAAATTTAACATGGGCCAACAAGGAGTAGTATTTTATATATGATGACATGATTTATAGGTTTAACACCCTATGGCCCTCCCTAAAAAAGCTTCACACATGGATATAAGTGACATGGGAGTATTTCTCGGAAGAAATAATGGTTATAAATCCACATATAAAAGGATTTTTAACTATAGAGTTCATTTATGACTCTAAAGCACAAGTTGTCAATAAAGGACCCAGTTTATAAAAAGTATTGAAATATTATTTATGAATTCGTGGCAACCTCACTTAATCCCATATATAAAAGATCTAATAGAAGTCCTTGTATGAGTTAGATATCCTAATTCCCCCTCGGAATATTGTGGAATGTCATAATCGTGAGAACTTAACAACTATTAACAATACTTTGGGTAATTATATTTCATTGCCTTGGAAACCCTTTTTTATAAATCTCGGCCCTAGGAAGTTATGAGTATAAGGTGACAATGCTTCTCAATGTCTTTCCCAATATTGCACCAAGAGATGTCTTTTCTAGAATTGGAAAATGAAACTTAGATGCATTTACACCTTCATTGTTCATGCCACGAAATATATTTTCCAAGGAAAAGAGAAAACAAATAAAACCAAAAAGGACGACAAAGAAGCACACCATTAGGAGGCACATAAATTTGTATGAAAGATCACTCGAGGAAAAATGATCATGTAATAAAAGCTAGTTTAAGACAATTAGCAAAAATAAATAAAATTTAAACCATTGAAAGCATGTAAGTAGGTGGCATGTAATAATGAATAAACATTTAAATTTACTAGGTCTAACACTTATTATAAGTTTTGAACTTTTCAAGTGAAAATGAAAATGTGTAAATAGATTTTCAAGCAAAATATAAAGTAAATAATGGTACACATAGAGTATATGAAGATTTATCTTGGAAACCCTTAACTGAGAAATCCAACAAAACTTAGACTTGCACCTCTCTAAACTTCATTGTATTATCTCAATTGTCTACAGTACAAAATTTAGGTATTTCACAACATCCAAAATTGTAATCCACTCACTGAGATTATATTATTACTAGATTTTGAGAAGTTCTATAAGTTGTGCGGAATAGCACGACAAAATACAACTCCATGCACACCTTGATAGAATGAAGTTGCATAAATAATGATTGGGACACTTATGGTAAATACAAGAAGTATGATTAATGGTGTAAACATAGAACAAAAACTATAGGCAAAAGCAGTAGATATTGCATGTTATCCGATCAACCAATCACCTACATCAACACTACCTGATATGACTCCTCATGAGGCATGGAATGGTAATAAACTCTCTCTTGCACATCTCAGGGTTTTTGGTTGTGAGGCATATGTGCATGTTCCTATGGATAAAAGGAGCAAGTTCAACAACAAAGTAGAAAATCGTATCTTTATTGGTTATAAAGATGGAGTGAAAGGCTACATACTTTGGAATCAACTCACAAGGAAGATTGTTTATAGTCACGATGTGATCTTTGGAGAAGTTAAAATAACTCCCAAATATGAAGATGAACCAATAGATGGAGAACATGAGAAAATACAATTTGAGTTGAAGAATGGAGAATCTAATTCAATAGATGAAGATCAATTAGATGAATCAAATGAAAAGGAAGAATCACATACCTCGATCTTGAGAATAAGTCCACCTTATTTTTGGTTTGTCCTTGTTTCAACTATTATCGATGATGATCCTAGAATTGGTAGCGAAGTAGTTGATTATGAGGAAGGTAAACTATAGAAGGAAGCCATGGTTGAAGAAATGGAAGCCTTAGACAAGATTGATGCATGGAACTTAGTCAAGTTGTCTAATGTAAGAAAAACTATTGGTAGCAAATGGATGTTCAAGAAGAAGTTCAATGCATAAGGTAGAGTGGAGAAGTACAAGGCTTGCCTGGTAACAAAAGGATATTCCCAAGTGGAGAGAATTTGACTTCGATGAGATTTTCTCTCATGTTGCAAAATTGATTTCCATTAGATTTTTATTGTATCTTGCTACAATATTTGATATTGAAGTAGAATAAAAGGATGTAAAGATAGTGTTAGAAATCTACTCAAAACAACTTGAAGGGTTCACAGTGAAAGGTAAGAACAAGCTAGTTTACAAGCTAAAAGGGTCCCTATATGGCTTAAAGCAACCCCAAGAATGTGGTATCAAAAGTTTGATACTTACATATTGGGATTGGGATTTGTGAGAAGTAAGGTTGAGAATTGTTTGTACTCCAACCAAGTTGGTGATCACTTTATTATGTAGTATTGTATGTTCATGATACGGTTCTAATCAGAAACAACAAGGATATCATCAAGGGGGCTAAGTATTAACTATACTCTAAATTTGACATGAAGGATCTGTGTGCCATAAACTTTATTTTTGGCATGGATATTCAAAGAGATCATGTGGATAGGAAACTCTAGTTAAACCAGAGGAAGTATGTTGAGATGATTTTGTTGAGGTTTTATGTGTTTAACCTATTTGGAGGAGTAATCAATTGGATGAGAAAGAGGCAAGTTATAATTACACTTTCAACTATAGAAGTTGTATGGTTGCAAAGATTATGTCCTGTATTTGTTTTGTTTAACAAGTTGCAAGGTTAGATTGTGATAGTCAACGTGCAATAGTTTTGGAAAAGAACACTTTTTATCATGCTAAGACAAAGCATGTGGTTGTGCAGTACCACTTTGTAAGAGACATGGATGAAGACAAGAAGGTGTTTCTATTGAAAATGAAGTACGACTAGAGAAGAAAAATACAATAGAAGAAGCATAAGCTAAACCCATGCACAAGAGATTTTACCTTGGAAACCATTTACTAGGAAAGTCAACTGCAAATATATCTTCATTAGCCTTGGCTAATATGGCCAAGTGAGGCATATTATAATGGAGTATATCAAGCCTTTAAATGGACTTCATCACATAAAATACCATGGGCATGTAAACCATATATGGTAAACGCATCGTGAATTGAATCAAGGTTATCCTAATCACTCTTTTATTGAGTCAAGATTAACTTAACACTTACATCGATTACCATATGTTGATGAGCTTCAATGGCTACTTAAAAGTTTTCTAGATGTGTATTTTACCAAATGTTTAATGTCTTCCCTAGTCTTATGCCTACACTCCAAATTTGACATGTTCATAAACATGAAAACAAAGTGAAAAGGCCAAGGCAAGTGAAAAAGGTTACCAAATCTTACACCTAGACTAAGAATTTTACCCACTTCAATCATATAAAAAATAACAAGAAATGCAATCACTGACTATATGCCTGCATATATAGCAAAGGCAAGTAAAACCCAAATTGGTGAACAAAGGACCTATTACAAAACCTTCTATCAACATATCTCATAAACCTTACAATAAAGAAGTAGAAAGAACAAGTAGGTTGTAGATGCCAAATTAAAGTCCAAAGAGATTTGTGTAATGTTCATTGTTTTCTAGCAAATGTACAAAGGAAGAAAATAAAAATGTCGAGTTGTGTATAAAGAATGGATTGTGCGATTGAGAGAAAGGGATAATTAGAAGCATGCACCTCCAATTTTCCAATGTTAAAAGTGAACTTGAAGTCAAGAGTTTGGGCTTGATCTATCCATCGCTATCAGTTGCCACAATAGAGGTAAGCCCCATTATTAATGATGTTGCTCCTAATTTAACGAGCTTCATTTCTTCCCCACTGTTAACAAAATTCATCTATCCTCCGGGGAAGGTAGGTGTAGATGATTGAGAGGGGGAGTCATATATGACCTAGAGAAAAAAAGGTCATGGAGTTTGCATGAGGGTTATGCTTGCCATTGACAATGAAGCTAAAGCCCTTGTTGTCTTACAATACCTCACAAAAATCAAGCTAATAGGAACCCACAAAGCAACAATGGTTGGAGGCTCATTGTTGATCACTTGATTCCTTCAATTTGGGACATCCCTTGGAAATGTTAAGCTCAATAGAATCATCCAAAGAAATGTCACCTTGGACCTCTGATACATTTCCTACTTTCAAATTCTTCGAGGAAAATTTTCTAAGGTTGATCTCCATGCTAATCATGGGGCCAAAATGGAGGAAAGTTCAATGTGGATAAAGAAATCTTCGAGTGAAGTCACCTCTACATGCTCAACCCCATGACATTACATCACTCTAGCATGGGAGACCCCTCCATGGTACACATGTCACGTCATGATAACGATGTGGGGGATTCATGTCAATTGTTATCCCCACCTCCTACCTCACACATTAACTTTATTCTTCCATGTGTTGAAGTTGTATCATGGTTGTTAAGGTTCTTACATGAGGGATTCATTAGACTATCTAAGTATTATTGTTTCCCTCGCCCAACATCGAAGACACCATTTTTCAAGGTTTTAAAGTTGGGGACCAAATTGATTGGCATTGTTATCACTTCTGGGTGGATTTGGTTGCATCACAAGTTCTAGGGATGGATTGAACTAATGGGGGGAAGTTGGATAGGGTCATAGATCATTGTCAATGTTGTTATGCTCTCTATGAGGTGAAGGGTCTCAAGAAAGGTCTATGCTAGTGCGTGAATGACATGGAAGAGGTGCAAGGGTTGGTAACATGCTTAACACTCTAGATTGCACACTGGAAAGTGTGGTTTGAGCAGAAATATTTGGAAACTTATCGAGTTCACAATAGTTTTGCAATGGAAGTAGGGAGTCAATTTCTCACCCTTCATGCCTGGGAGGTTGAATCCCATGCCACCTTGATTATTCTCAAGTGTGGGCAAGTGGAAACAACCTCTGTCATGGTCTCCTTGCAAAATTTGGTTGGGAAATTTATGGCCCATTTAGACCTCCCCCAAAAGAATCATCCCTCCTCTATGTAATTCAATGTCAGCTCCTCTAGCTCCACCAACTTGACAGTGAACTTGTGGTTGTTACCCATGTTGTCTTACCTAGCAACAAACACATGGACAAACATAGTTGTGGACATTAGCAACATTGTTACTATTGCATTCAACCCTATTGTCACGGACATTGATGACCTGATGAACCATGTGGACTTGGTCTTTGAAGCTCACAAAGGGTGTTAATTCTATTACCTTTTTCTTGTTGCATATATATGATCTAAGACTAGTAAAAATGCCAAGAGACCTTGAAAATCTATCAATTAAAAGACATTTTACCACACTGTTTGTCACTAACTCTTGTAAACCATAGGTCAAAGAAGAAAAAGCAACAAGGGGACCTTTAGTAAATGGATACAAGACCACATTCAGCTCAATTTTTCTAATTCTACAAAAAAACTTGAACTCCAAAGTCGAGGCCTCATTTGTGCATTTGTGATTGTTAATGATCCATACAAAGGTATGGCATGTTTTGTCCGGTGCAACTAATTATTAATGAATTTCATTTCTCCCACTTGTGACATGACTTTTAATAAAATCGAAGGAAAACAAACAAAATCATTAAACAATGTGAATTTTTTTTTTCTAATTTCTTTTGATTGATAGTAATAAAAAAAAGTCGCATCTACTTTTTTAAACCAACCGAAATTCAAAGAAAAACGTGAAAAATAAACTATTTTTTTCTATCAACTTTAAATAACTCATCATTTTCTAATCTATGAATACAAAAATAATTGAAAAACTGAAAGCAATATTCTCCCTTGGACTAAAATCATTTCAATAATAAAACAATCAAGTCAAATGGCTTAGAAAAAAAAACATTTTTCTAGGAACTCTTTTCTACTTTATTTTTTCAAAAAAAATTGTAGCCATGATGTCGTAAAATTGTAGTCGGTAAAATTGTAGTAATGATGTCGTTATAATTTTTTAGTTGAATAAATGAACTGTTTTCCTATTATCACACAACAAAAAAAGGGGAGAGGATCAATATCTCAAGTGGAGGGTGAAGATACTCACTTGTCAAACTATGGTGAAGATATAAGCTTAGTTGTGTAGGTGAATGCCACTCTCCTCTGATTCTTTGGGGCTTCAAGAAGTCCCAAGTTCAAGTTCAAGTGCTAGCAAATTGGTTGTTTGTACTAATTGAGGTATTTTTAGTAAGGTGGTCGCTTATGGACGCAATACGAAGACCTTGGATTCGTTGTCAAGTATAGCGCTCTATGTGGCAACCAATATGACGTATAAAAACTATCCAAGAGACTTAGACTAAAGAAATTATGGAAATCAAACCTCCAATCAATATAATATCAATAGAATTATAATAATCATACCAACATGATATATTTTTCCACCGTTGTCTATATAACTATAATAATAATAATAATAATCTATTTTTTTTTTTTTAAGTAAGTATAATATATTAAAATCCTCTCAGGAGCAGAGTAACAAAGCAAAATACATGATGTTCAGTCTGAAGAAGAGGGACTGCCCCAACAGAGGGGAAACCAGTCCCTGAACTCAGAATTATCAAGCTGTT
>SNQJ01S0044141.1:0-18811 GCA_010110895.2 Picea sitchensis
ATATCCTCGATATCTAGAGAGAGTATGTGGCCTCACACATGGAATACATGTTGATCCACATCCCACATGTGGACTAATTACTCAAGCAACCTCAATTGGGCCCTCATGCCCTAGATCTTGAAGAACTTCAGCAGCCCACACTGTTGGAGGGAATTAACCGTTCTTGGGTCATTCCCAACGCAGTAATCATCATCCTCATGTTCTCTCTCCCTCCACTCCAACATTCTGACAGTCAAAATCCTACATTGGAGCCAGAAGGAGAAATCAACATCTTTATTTTGATTTATTGGAAATTTTTATTGGCCAAACATACCTAATAAATTTTTGAGTTGCGCACGATGCAGGTGAGGGTTTATACATGGTGCGAAATCGCTGCAGTTCAACCATAAGGCCGCCTGTGGAAACCTATGGTTTCCTCAGGGAACGATATAAGCCACCTACGATGATCCCCACGTGCACCGACCCTCATGAAATCCTACTCAAAAACTAATTTTAACCAATGAAAACATAAATTAATCCATGGAAAATGAAGAGGACAAGAAGATTACCTTTTTAGTGGAAGTCGTTTTTCGAATGATTTCTCGTACCTCCCGCAATCCACAGTGGAAGTTTGAGGTAAAATAGGGTTTTTTGGACAAGTTTTGGGTAAAATGACAATGGAATGGTAAAAAGGAGTTTTTACCTATATTTATTAACGTTTTACTTTTTCCATTGATATTTTATATTATTTTATGAATTTTACCTAAAACCTAAAGTTCTAATGAAATTGTAAGTGTTTTGATTTTTCACAAATGAATAATCTAGCAGCCTAAATGATGCAACACAGATATGTTTCTTGGTTTGTTTTTACGTTTGTCGCATGTACGCATACTTTCTGGGTTTTTCAGGAAAAACCTCGAGCTCAATCTTTGTTCATTCTCATGTTCGCAAATCAATGAGAACTCAACCGAGTATACTTTTGTCATCTTTTCATACTCGTCACGGTAACATGAAAAACAAAACTCATGGAGTATCCTTTAATCTCTTTTCACACTCCGTAAAAATGAAAATATTGCCGAGCAACCTTGTTCTTTTCACGCTCGTAAAAGTATTTGAATAAAACATTTGATGGGCGGTAGGTTATCACTTTTTTGGTCTCATCAATCTAATTTACGAAAACAAAACTGAGAGAGTTCTCTTTAAGTTTTTTTTAGACTCTCTAAATATGAAAAACCCCCGAGTTTTCTCTCTTTGGACTCGTTAAACAAACATCGAAAGACTTATATGGAACCAAACCACTCCTTCTTAGGGTTCTTTAAACATACTCCAAGGGACTCATTCGAAGGATGAGCTTACATCAACAAGCATATGTTATCCTCCTCAAGCTTGCATAAAAATAAAGAGGTACTCACCAGAAATGGTGGGGGGAATTTTGGGAAAGAAATGTGTCTCTGTATTTGTGTTAGTGGAAGTAATAGTCGCTCTTGAACATGACATCCCCTTTATCATTCTATCCAGGTTGGGAAATCCATTTGTCTCTCGTCTGGCCTTCCGCAAGTTAATATATTGGGTCATCCTTGAGTCAATGCTGCCAACACCATTGTCATGTCGTTCATATGTTCAAGAGAAGTCCAACCCTAAAAAATCCCTCTATTGAGTCTGCCATCTGCAGTTATCAATTCCTACCATGTCGGCCTTCCCTGTGTCAGTTTCAAATCATTTTCATACTTTGATCTAACTCGAATCTATTACTTATTTCATGTCATTGATGGGGGATACATCAAGGCCCTCCTGTGACGAGTCTTTTCCTGTCGACTTCAACTCATCATCCAAGAACAAGACTTAGAAATCATTTAGTACCTTAGAACCTACATGCCTCAATGGCAGGTTTCTTCACTTTCGACAGTGGGTTCACATCATTGTTCCATGATCAAGAGATTCCATTGAGTGTTCAACTTCAGCTCATTTATTCACATTCCTTGGATTTTACTAAGGTACCTTGGAATTCATTGACATAAACGGTGATTTCCATCGCACTTGTTAATGGTTTTCATCAATGGTTGGTAATCAAGTGGTTTCTACCATGTTCAACTTCAGCACCCGTAATCGCATGGCTAGATTCGTACTTACGGATGACGGCATTGAAGACCCTGGATATCATCATTTTGGTCCAAGTTGTGATGGATTATTTATGATTTGTATTGACACATAGATCCACTTTGTATGTCTCATGGCTATGTCTGAATTTGAGTTTTCTAGAGCATAGATCCACATTGTATTCTTGGTGGCTATGTAGAATCTTGGTGACATGGATCCACAATGTATGATTGGTGGCCATTACTGACATTTATGATTTAAATCGCTTGTAGTATGAGCATGGGAATGCCTACCTAAGAAATTATATTATATTGTGCAGATTATTGATTGTTTGAAAGTTCTTGATTGGCGCATTCCTTGTTTCCGACACACACACACACACATTATACAAAGTATTTCGGTTGTCATGAGTTCCAGCCGCATACTTTGGGGGGAATTATGTTACACATTATTTTAGTCACCCTAGTAATGTTTCTACAAGCATGTGCTCAGGCTCCCAAAAGAACCTTTCTTCATGAGGAAAATGATTGGCTTCCTCTTCTACAAAAACTTGTTAATAAAGGTTGCCATAGGTCAAGCATAAGATACCGTGTGATGATGATTGATCGTCGCAATCTGTCCTGAAACTGGTGTGCGACGTTTCCGCAAGTTGAACAATAGCCAGGGTGCGGGGATGTTGAAACACTAAGAAAAGGTTGAATTTCACAAAGGTTCTAGAAGGGGATCTTCTAGAACATGAGGTGGCATCTGTATGGTTTGGATCCTACTTGCTTCTCTGATTTGGTGGGATCATCCTAATCTATTTAACCATCTCTCCTTCTCCTATATAATGATGGGTTTCTCATGGAAAAGGTTAAGCAAAGAACCAATGAAGGAATAGGATGAGAACTATGTGAGGAATTCTACTTCAATTGATGCTTGAGGTCTTCATTTGTCCATCAAGTTATTGTGGATGTTCTTCATGCAAGTTTGGATCAAGTGTGTGTGTTGGAGAAAAGGGCCACTAAAAGGGAACCTTGCAACATCAAGGTTGCTTGGTCGTATCTTCCACTTTTACTTAATATAATACATTGGCATGTTTCTTTCCCATAAAATCATTCTCATTTTATTACAAGACTCCTTGATCACATGTATAAGTTTTCATTGAATATAATGTTGTTGCTTTCACTTGAGTTGGTTTATGTCATTGCAGATCCAATATCACAAGAGCACCGGAGTGGAGAAAGGAAAACAAAGATAGAAGGATGCGATATTCAAAGGTATGTCACTCATCTCTTGTTTGATAGTAAATTTGATGATTAGGGCTTAGGGAAAGTGCTTGGATCAGCTGTCGGGAGAAGTCTAGACAATTACATCATAGTCTAGCAGAAGGAGGAGCATGCACGAAGGGGAATAGATCATCACCATTAGATCTAGGTGTGAGGATCGACAGTCATCCAATCCAGGTAAGTTGCTTGAGGTTTAACCCTAGAATTCGTTAAGACTTCGTGTGTTTGACAAAAGTCATGTGGGAGGAGCGCAGTGGAGTCCAGGTCCCAGAAGGCTCGAACTCATCATGACCTTCCGTTCACAAGACATGTGTCAACGGATCCATAGATCTGGTGGATTGGAACTTCGAAGGAGAGAGGGTGCATATTTAAGAAAACACCTGGAGTTTTGAGGATCTGGAACTAATATCAGCCATATATCAGAAAGGATACATGTGGAAGATGGAGGAGAACTCCTATATTTATCCAGTCCAAGAGGAAAGGGTTGTTGAGACTCGGAAGACTCCGAATACCTGGAGTTTGAGATTAATTCTAGCTCATCTATTCACAGGACACGCATCAGTGGATTGTCAAATCTAGAATATTATATCTCGATTATTTTGATAGTCGCGTATTCAAGAGGAAGTGATGGTAAAGCAGCAGAAAGATATGAAGCCCGGAGTTCAGAGTCATTATGAGTTGTTGATCTCGTTGCATTATGGGTCGTTAATCCTTGCCATCGTTTGGGTGTTCGTGAGTCTGTGACTCTGGAATATTGTTGGTGTTGTTAATAAGAAAAGGTCGAAGCCCAAAGTGTAAAGGGAATGCAAGCCATTGATATTTGGGGGAATGCGGAGCCGTCTGATCATATTCAGAGTTTATCACTTTGCGAAGGTTAAGATTTGGAACGATCCAAACTCCCAAAAGTATGGAGCGATGTAGAAGATATTGGCCATTAGTTTTTCGTAGATTGTGGTCCATTGATCTCGCAGGTGGTCCGTCAGTTCACGAGATCATGTATTCAAAGGAGTAGAGGTGGTGAACCTTTGAATCGCCTAGGGCCCGGAGCTCTAGAGCACTGAAGTAGCATGTTTTGGCTAGTGCCTAGCCCCAGACTATAGTCATATGATGTTTTCATCGGTTGAGAAGGTTTCTAGTGCCGAATTTTGTTAAAAAGGGGAGTTTGGTCCATGATTTCAGCCCGAAGCCACATGGTGGATCCTCGCTAGTTGTTTTGAGGCATAGGGGAAGGAAATAAGGGACCTGTGTTTGTTTTTGGGGGCTTTGTAGGGCCTCGAGAGCTCATTTAGATGTGTTTGTGAACAATACTTAGAACAGGAGGTCGCGTGGGCCCCAGGTGAAGGTGAGGGTTTGCATCAAATATTGATTCTTCAGGTGAAAATAAATGGCGAGCAGTTTAAAAATAGAGATAGAGAAATTTAATGGAAAATGTTTTGAGTTGTGGAAGCTCAAGATAGAAGATTTGTTGGTGGAAAAATATCATTGGATTGATGTGGATCCAAATATTGTACCTACAGGCGTTTTAGCAGAATATTGGGTAAAGTTAGATTGGAAGGCAAAGAGAAAAATTTGGTTGTGTCTCTCAAATTTAGTATTATTGAATGTTGCATGAGAAGATAAAACCAGGGCTTTATGGAATAAGTTGGGGAGTTTGTATCAGTCTAAATCCCTGGTAAACAAGTTTTTCCTGTGGAATAATATGTATAACATAAATATGAAATATTGATACTCAATGACAAAACATATAAACTCCTTCAATATAATGGTAAGTTAGTTATTATCTATTGATTTTAAGATTCTTGATTAAGATAAGTGTATCAATTTATTGTTCTCTTTACCAAAATCATGGGATAGTCTAGTTGTTTCCATAGGTAGTAATACAACTACCTTAAGTTTCAATGATGTGGTCTCATCCTTGTCAAAGAAGGATATGAGGCGGAAGAACATGGAAGGATAGAGCATAGATGCATTGTTTGCAAGAGGACACTCCTAGGAAAGAAATAGATCTAAGTCCTCAAGTGGGAGGTATAAATCTAAGGGAAGATCTAAATCTCTTGGAAATTTTGTAAATGTATGTTAGAGATGTGGAAAAGAAGGGCACTACAAGAGGCAATGCAAATCCAAAAGTGTTGATAGAGGAGAGCGATCTAATGACGCTCCTTCTACAGAAACAAAAACCTTCATAGAAGAAGAAGGTGATGTGTACTTGTATTCTTCAAGAACATATGTGGATCATGAGGCATGCTTGGTTTACTCACGTTTATCCTTTCACATGACTCCCCACATGGAGTGGTTCTGTGAATATGAAAGGTATGATGGAGGTGATGTTTTCCTAGGTGATTAGTCGAAAGCCAAAATCATAGGACAACGAAAATTCAAGTTGAATCTCATGGATGAAAGGATTATAACACTCCATGGTGTTCTACACATCCCATTATTGGGTATAAATTTGATTTATGTAAGAAAAATAGATGATGCATGGGTAAAAACAATGTTTGAGAAAGAAACCTATAGGATGGTTCAAGGAGAAATGGTGTTGCTGAAGGGAGTTTGGATTATAACTCTGTATAAGTTGTAGGGACTCGCTATTAGTGATGGGTGTAATAGTTCCATTGTTCCTGAGATTAGAGATGAAGAAGAAAAAACTCCAGCAATCTCTGGATAAAAGGCTATGTTGTGGCATCAAATACTGAGGCATATCAGAGAAAAGGGTTTTCGACTACTACACGGTAAAGGTATGGTTGAAGGTATGTCTAACTGCTCTCTATATTTTGATTTATGTGAAAATTGTGTATATGGGAAGCATAATTAGGTGAGATTCACCTTTGGTGCAATGAGGGTAGAGGGAATTTTATAGTTGGTGCATAGTGATTTGTTTGGACCTATGTTGGTTTCATCATTGGGAAAATATGTGTACTATGTCTCATTTATAGATGACTTCTCAAGGAATACATGGATATATTTCCTCAGGAATAAATCTGAATTCTTTAACATGTTTAAATAGTTTAAGGCTCTTGTGGAGAATCAAACAGAGAAAAGAATTAAGGTGTTGAGGATAGATAATGGTGGAGAGTTATGTTGAAATGAATACGAAGAATTATGTAAGAAGTGTAGTATATAAAGGAAGAATACTACTCCATATACACCTCAAAAAAATGGAGTTGTAGAAAGGATAAACAAGAAGTTGATGGAAAAATCAAGGTGCATTCTCAATGGTGTCAAGTTATGACAATAATTATGGGCAGAGGCAATGGGAAGTGCATGTTACTCGATCAATCGATCACCCTCATCAACACTGGATGACAAGAATCCACACGAGGTATGGATTGGTAATAAACCCTCTCTCACATCTCCATTTTTTTGGTTGTGATGCCTATGTTCACGTTCCAAAGGAAAATTGGAGTAAGCTAAATAAAAATGTTGAAAAGTGTATCTTTATTGGATATAAAGACAATCTAAAAGGTTATAAGCTTTGCAACCTAGAATATAAGAAGGTAGTGTATATATGAGATGTGGTATTCAGAGAAATAAAATATGTTTTCAAACTGGAAGTCCTACCAAGGAAGGAAGAACCAAATAAAATAGAGTTTGAGTTGAAGGATAATGAATCAAACTCTACATCAGAATAGGAATCATAAGAAGAATATCATCATACTCCAGTATTAAGGAGATCGGTTCAGGAAAGAAGACAATCGAAAAGGTATACTCCACCTTATTTTCATTCAAATTTTTCTTTGTCTATTACCGATAATGATCCTAGAACTGTTAGGGAGGTAGTGGATCCAGTGAATGGAAAACTCTAGAAAAAGGCCATGGTTGAAGAAATGGCATCCTTGGGATCTAGTGGAGTTTTCGACTGGAAGAAATCCCATTGGAAGAAAATGGGTGTTCAAGAAGAAGTTGAATATTGAAGACAAAGTGGAGAAATGAAAAGCTCGGTTAGTATCAAAAGGTTATTCCGAGGTAGAGGGAATTGACTTCGGTGACTTTTTTCCTTCTATTTCCAAGTTAACTTCAATTATATTTATTTTATCCATTGTTGTTGATTTTGATTTTGAAGTAAAACTAAAGGATGTGAAGACAACATTCCTACATGGGAATTTGGAAGAAGAAATATGCATGAAGAAATCAGAATGCTTTGTTGTAAAGGGAACGAAAAAGTTATTATGCAAGCTGAAAAAGTCCATGTACGGATTAAAGAAATCACCAAGGATGTGGTATCAAAATTTTGATACTTCTATGTTGGGACTTGGATTCACAAGGAACAAAGCATATCACTATGTGTATTTAAAATTAATCGATGATCATCTTATTTATTTGGTCTTGTATGTGGATGATATGTTGTTGATAAGAAACGACAAGGAGATTATTCAGGATGTGAAAAATCAGTTGTCCTCTAAGTTTGACATGAAGGATATCGGTGCTGAAAATTTCATTTTGGGCTTGGAAATTAAACGAGATTGGGTAAACATGAAACTCTAGTCAAATAAGAGGAAATATGTCGAGACAACATTGTAGAGGTTTAATATGCAGGAATGTAAATTGGTCAAAGTTCTTATTCATGTATGTGTAAAGTTATATGAATATCAGTGTCCAAAGACATAGGAAGAGGAAGACGGCAAGTCTCATGTTCCATATGCCAATGTAGTTGGAAGTTTGATGTATGCAATGGTCTATACTAGACCATAAATTACACATGCAGTGGGAGTTTTGAGCAAGTGTATGTCAAAACTAGGGAAGGAGTATTGGACAACAGTAAAGAGGGCTTTCAGGTATTTGTGTGGCACTACTAGTTATGGATTGTGCTACCAAGGAAGACCAAGATTGTAAAGAGTGTTGTAAATACAAGGGTTTGTTGATGCAAACTAGGTTGGAGATCTGAATCACGGAATATCTACAAGTGGGTATGTGTTTAACCTGTTTGGACGAGCAATCAGTTGGATGAGAAAAAGATGGGTTGTAGTGGTACTCTCAACTACATAAGTTGAATACATGGAATCCATTCATGCAAGCGAGGAAGCAGTATATTTACAAATATTGTGTTCAGGCATTAGGCTGGTAAAAAAAACTATAAGGATAGATTGTGACAATCATAGTGCAATATTTTTGGCGAATAACCTGGCTTATCATTCAAAGACAAATCATATTGATGTTCGGTATCACTTTGTGAGAGACATGGTTGAAGACAAGAAGGTGTTTCTGATGAAGGAGGAAACTTTGGAGAATGTTACATATTCATTAAAAAAATCTGTGAGCACTAGGAAGTTCTCTTGGTGTAGAGGATCTATGGGCATTTTTTCCCTAGATTGTTGACTATGTAATCTTGTAACCCCTTGTATGAAAAGAAAACAAAAAGTGGGAGAATGTTGCGTATGTGTTATATTCTTTGAAACATTGATCTCATGTACTGTGTTGTATTACATACACTGATATGAGATTAATTTGGTGGATTTTTACGTCTGTTTTTGGTGTTTTTTTTCGGCACATAGTTTTCATTGATGGTTTTCTAATTATGGTTAAGGAATTAGGGTTGTTGGCTAATATAGGTAAATGGATTAGGCGTTTTGGATGTCACGAGATCTGATATATATTGTGTTGTAAACAATGGATAAATATGGTGGATAGAATATTAGAGGTGTGACTCTAAACATGTTGTTGGTTTTCCTAGTTTGGGATTCCAAGGTAAAAATCTAGGTGTAATGTGTGTGTCATTGTATATTTTGTATTTTTATTAAGAATTTATTTACGGTAATTAATTGCACAAGGTCAAAATATACATTTAAAAACCCTAACAAGTCGTTCCAGATGTTATCATGTGTTGATTAATCAACAGTTAAAATAAAATTTAGAACTTCCCTACCAAGTTTGTAGACCATATAAATATAAAAAAAGAATGAGTTACTTATGGATCTATCATTATTTTCTTGTTACACTGAATTTTGCATGCAATAACACTTTCATCGAACTACTTAGTGGAGAGAATTATGGATCAACATTACACATACCCAAGCTTCCAGAGGCATTAAACAAAATACAAATCACCAGTGTTTATAAAGTGTGTGGGACGAATGCCCTTCGTTTGGAAATACGTATTAAGTTGTTTGACTAGTAACTGACTATTTTCAATGCTTCCCAGACCATCACACTATTAGATGGCCATTTCGCAGTTTTCTATGGTGTCATGTGTGTTTGTCTAGGCAATGATATGGTGTTCATTCAGATGACTAATTCTATGTTCTTTGAAGAGGAAGCATTCTTTTGGAAAATTTCCCATGTAGCAAAGGTTTTTAAATATCATTGTTCCATAAACTACACTGTTACACATTATTTTGGTCACTCCAGTAATGTTTCTACAAGTTATGTGTCCAGGCTCTCATGAAGACATTTTTCCTGAGAAAAGTGACTGTTGTCTTCTTCTAAAAAGCATATTTTTAAGATGAGTTCGCAGGCTACCTGTGTTATAGGGTGCGAAAATCCTTCATTCTCGTAGGCAACCCTATACTTGGAGTGTGAACTATTTGCAGTCTTCTCTATAGGTAGGGTTTGAACCTGCTTTGAAGCTTGAAAGGAAGAGGAAGTTACGAAGGTTCTAGAAGAGTATCTTCTAGAAAATGAGTTGGCATTCGCATGGTTGGCATCCGACTGACTTCTCAGATTTAGTGGGATCATCCTCATCCCTTTAACCATCTCTCCTTCTCCTATATAATGAAAGGTTTCTCAAGGAAGAGTTTAAGAAAGACTGGATGAAGAATTTATGAGAGAATTGTGTGAATAACTCTGTTTGGATTGAATCTTAAAGACTCTATTTGTTTATCAAGTTGTACTGAATCTTCTTCATGCAAGTGTAGAGAAAGTGTGTGTGTTGGAACCAAGCATCACTTAAAGGAAACTTGCGACATCAAGGTGATCTGGTTGTGTCTTCTACTTTCATTTAATATAATACAACGGCATGTCCCTTTCCCATAAAATCACTCTTATTTTATTGTATAACTCCTTGATCATATGCATAGGTTGACATTGAATATATTTTGTTATCTTCACTTTGGTTGGTTTGTGTTGTCTTGGACCTGATTTCACAAGAGCACAAGAGCGAAGTAGGAACAACAGAGACCTAAGGAAGCGATATAAAGGTATGTCACTCATTCCTTCTCGGTAGTAGATTCAATGACTGCAACTTAGAGAAAGAGTCATGCGATGTCCTATTTTTTTTTAGATACAGGTGGATCTAGGGAGATCAGTTAGTGTCTGCACCTATCGATTTATCCAATAACAAAATTGGCGACTCCACTGGGGAGGTCCTCTGAAAGGGGGTCGAGGAAGTTTCGGAATGAAACCAGGAAGGCCAAACCCAATCCCCTTTTGCAGGACAAATACCAATTGGGACACAACCCCCGATTGGAGGGCAACCCCCACCTACCCCACCCTATGGACAAAACATACCTCCATCCTTGGCCCAGTATTGGAACTATCCTATCCAAAATAATCCTCACTCAACTGGGGGGAAACAACCTCAAGCTAGCTCCTTCATACCCCCTAGTATAGGCCAACCATATCCAAGTATGTCCAATCCTATTTGGGGCTCGAATGCTCAACCCTGCGCCCCTGTTCAAGGGAACAACCCCAACCAATACAACCCTATAAATTACTTGCCTCCACACCAACAACCAAATCTGCCTGGATCTTCGCATTATATGAAAACTGCTTATGGTCCCACTGGTATACCTACAGGGCTCCCTCCCCAAAGTCACCAGTACCCACATGTGAATAGATAGTTACCCTTCTTAGCCACCCTGGACCTCCCTTATCTGTCGATAATTTTAAATGATTTGATCTGTCACTCTCCTCAATGGCCTGCGATACCGGCCAAACTACCATCCGACATCCCTAAATTCGATGGTAAACCAGGAGAGGACCCGAACAATCATGTAATGAATTTTCACCTTTGGTTTTCATCCAACTCTTTGATGGATGACTCTATTCGTTTACGCCTTTTTCAACGAAATATCATAAGTTCCACCGCGAAGTGGTATATAGAATTACCACAAGGCTTCGTCACCGAATTCAACACCCTCCTTATGTCTTTCCTCACCCACTACCAGCTACCGATCTTCTACGAAACAGGAACCGAAATTTTGAGTTCTTTCAAACAAACCAAAGCCACTCATATCTCTGATCACATTCATGAGTGGCGATGGAGACGACGTCTCATCAAACTCGAACTTCCCAATCATTTGTTGGCAGAGTGGTTCACGAAATCATTCATGAATGACATTGCTCGTGACATCTCCATGGGTGGAGTTGTCATAGAAGAATAGGCGATTAGTTGTGCTCAATACCTCGACCTCGTTTACTCACAAATAGGTACTCTTTATGACTTATTCCCTGACGCACCTCGTTCTTCTACTTCTGCTACTTCAACTACTCTTGTTGCTTCTCATGCAACTGACGGTGTGATTGGTACTTTCCATGCCCAACCCCATTTTTTCCAAGCCTCTAGAAACAACCCCAAATCCATTGCTTCTAATTTTCAAAATGTTCCATCTCCTACCCCTCTCACCAGTAAGACTTTTGAGGTGAACTATGTTCAATCTACCCCCGCTGGAAAAAATAAATCCAAAAAATGGAAGGGTAAGAACAAGGAGGATAAAAATAATCCGCAATCTGAGAAGACCAAAACACAACTTGTTGACGATAAGGATAAGCGCAAACCCTGATACCCTTGTCTTATTTGTGGTGATGATCACTACACTAAGGATTATCCAAGACGAGTTGAGGTTATAAGTTCTATCAAGGGACCCCAAAACTGCCTACTCCAGCAGTGTTGTCACAACCGTTCCCTTGTCAACAACAGGCCCAATTGGTCATTCATGACCAACCTTCCCCCTCCACTACATCCTATGTCTTAATGTGTACAGGTGATTCAAAGAAAAATGACATCACACTTACCACTCGAGCCAAAGTTTATTCTTCCTCCAAAGAGAAGGTTGATGAAATACCTCCTTCATTGGTCCAACCATCTCCCATGACTCCACCTACCAACAATCCTCTTCATCTCGAATGATCGAGCCTAGATACAGTTCTTCGCCCTTTCCTAAAGGGTGTTGTCCGAAAATCTGCTTTCAATCCTCATGCACATGCTACCTAGAACTACAGTATTGTCAAAGATCTGGCCCAAGCACCATCCACAATGTCATCCCTCGAAGTCCTTCAGAGTTGTCCTATACAATGGAAGGAACTATTGAAATCTATTGGTGGAATCGACCCTACCGATACAAATTTAATAATTTTTTACTTGGAAGATCACATTCCACAGTTACCCCCTCAACTCGCATTCCAAATACAAGTTATTGTCTCCAACAAGAACATTTGTAGAACAGTTATTGATGAGGGTGCCTCGACGTGTGTCATGTCTATTACCTACAGGAAATCCATTGGCTCTTATTCTTTAACTGAATCCCACAACACGCTCAAAGACTTCAATGGCTCTATTTTTAAGCCTTACGGTGTCCTCCCTTCATTGCC
Organism: Picea sitchensis; assembly: GCA_010110895.2. NCBI lineage: Eukaryota > Viridiplantae > Streptophyta > Pinopsida > Pinales > Pinaceae > Picea > Picea sitchensis. Next base: position 12,867 of record SNQJ01S0044141.1, read on the forward strand.
TATTACGCTATAAGGAAAAACGATCAACGTTGAAGTGGAGGTATTTGATGCTCCTCTCGATTACAACCTTCTACTTGGTCGTAGCTGGATCGACTCCATGCACACAGTTGTGTCAACTCTTTTTCGTGTCGTACGTTTCCCACATCAAGGAAAAGTAATTACGGTGGACCAATTAGCCTTCTTTCACTCTGATGCACGTATCGACAATGTACCTTTCATTGAAAAAACACCCCCTGGATATGAATATGTCGGTGTCAGTCTTCTTAAAGATTCCTCTTTGATGGGTACTTTTCCTATTCCACCACCCGATGTTCCACATCCGTTCGTCGCCTCGATCAATATGATTTCCACCTTTGTTCGAGAAACCCCTGCATCTTACGACCCGTGGATAGTACCCAACCCTGACGATCATCTTAATTATAGCGACCAAATGCCTTTGAGTCCGGTCGAATCCGCCTATCAAGCCATTCAATCGGCAACCCCTTCTACCCCCTCTCTTGGTGATTTATCTTGGGATCCATTCCATGTCATTTTTCCTACGGATGAGATGATTATGTCTGTTATGTCCATGGAAGATACCCCTTGGGGCGATGGACATCATCGTTCCATTCTCTTCCTGGAACAACACACCATCGAGAGTTACCAACGGATCTCGACTTCGTCGACTGTTGTGGTCATTTATACCGTTCCTGAGTCTACACACGATCTGTTCTACGAAGTGAACTTAAGTAATATATCACCCACTGTCCCCCTTGACATATCCATTAAACCTGGAGTTGTAGAAAATGTGCACATCGGAGCGTCGTGTTCCAATGACGAAATTGTCACCTATAAATCTCTTTCTCAAGAATTTTGTGACGTCTTTGCCTAGAGCTATGAATAAATGCCAGGTATTGACCTTGACATTGTTGTTCATGAGATTAAGACATACCCGGGTGCTAAACCCATCTGGAAACGAATTCGTTCGGTCCACCCATGTAAAGCAACTACTATCAAGCTTGAAGTTGAGAAACTTCTTAAAGATGGCTTTATTTACCCTGCAGCTCTAACTGACTGGGTTTCCAATCTTGTTCCGGTTAACAAAAAACAAGGTACGATCCATGTATGTGTCGATTATAGGGATATTAACAAATATTGTCCTAAAGAAAACTTTCCCACCCCCTTCGTTGATCAGATCGTCGACAATTGCGTCGGGAGAGAAATATTCTCTTTGATGGATGGTTTCTCCGGATATAATCAAATCAATATCATAACCACCAACCAACACAATACCTCTTTTATTTGTCCTTGGGGCACTTTTGCCTACCGGAAACTACTCTTTGGTTTAAAGAATGTCGGCACGACTTTTCAACGTGCTATGTCTTATGCCTTTCATGATATAAAGAAAATTGTCCAACCATATCTCGATGACCTACCAACTCATTCCATGCACTGTGTCGATCATCCCACACACCTCCGAACCATTTTCCTCCGATGTCGGTTCTACCGTATATGCTTAAACCCACACAAATATGTTTTTTGCGTAGAATCCGGCTGAGTTCTGGGATTTATTGTTTCACGTCAAGGGATCAAGGTAGATCCTTTGAAGGTCGAGGCAATTCTCAATCTTCCTCCTCCTTCCTCACTTTGCCAGCTAAAAAGTTTGCAAGGGAAGGAAAAATTTCTCCATCGTTTCATCCCGAACTATGTTGAGCTAACTCTTGGATTTACTCGACTGCTCAAGAAAGGTTCTGAGTTCGTATGGGATACCACTACTCACAAAGCTTTCGAAGCTTTGAAACTGTCTTTAACTCGTACCCCACTACTCTTCCCACCTGATTACAGTCGAGATTATTTCCTTTATCTCGCAACCTCGAACTATACCATCGCTATGGTTCTCGTTCAGATGGATGATTCTCATGACGAACATGTCATTTATTATTTGAGTCGGAGTCTCACAACTACCGAAACCAAGTATTTACATGTTGAAAAGCTGGCCTTGGCCGTCGTCCAAGTTGTTCAACGTTTCTGGCACTATATCCTTTTACACAAGACTACTGTGATTTTCAACTGTAACCCTATGCAGCACATTCTTACACGCTAATTGCTAGGGGGAAAATACTCCAAATGGATCATAATACTCTAGGAGTTTGACTTAGAATTCGAATGCACTAAGTCCAAGAAATCCTTGGTGTTCTCCGAGTTGATATGCGACCTTCCCTGTTCTGAAACAGAAAATGTAGTAGAGGATTCATTACCTGATGAATCCCTTTTCCTGATCAGTTTTGATGACCTTTGGTATGGGGATATCATCATATATCTCCAGACCCATAATTTTAGACCCGATTTGTCTAGCACTGACCGTTGTCGCATACACTACCAAGCTCGTCAGTATATTATCCTCGGTGATACTCTTTATCGTTGTGGGATTGAGTCTATTTTTCGACGCTGCCTCACATTTGACGAAGCCAAGAAAGCCCTGAATGACTTCCATTCTGGAGCATGTGGTGGTCACCTTTCTGGGTATGCTACTTCCCAGAAGATCTTATGAGTGGGGTATTTTTGGCCTTCTTTATTCAATGATTGTATAATCGTTGTCCAAAAATACCACGCTTGCCAAACCTACAACAACAAAATACAATCACACCCTGATCCTCTACACCCTGTGGTCTCCGTTGGTCCTTTTGCAAAATGGGGTATCGATTTCATGACATTTCACCCTCACTCGGTCGGGGGGCATGGATACATTATTGTAGCCATAGATTATTTTACAAAATGGGCTGAGGCAATGCCAACATTCGAAAATACCGGAAAGACTGCAGCATTATTCATATTTAATCACATCATTGCTCGGTTTGGCGTTCCTCAAGCTATCGTTACTAACCACGGTAGCCACTTTAGAAACTTCATGATGTCTGAACTCACCAAAAAGTTGGGTCTTCGCCATGAAAACTCAACACCCTATTACCCACAAGCCAACGGCCAAGTTGAAGCAATAAACAAATTCCTCATTACCATGCTTCGATGAATGATAGGAATTCACAAAACGAGTTGGCACACGATGTTGTTTTCAGCATTGTGGGCTTATCAGACATCCGTTAAGTCTGTTACCGGGTTTACACCTTTCCAGTTAGTTTATGGTCTAGAATCCATCTTGTCGATTGAATGTGAGATACCTTCTCTAAACCTATCCATCGAACTTCTCCTAAACACTTCTGTCAAAGAAGAGCGTCTGTTGTATCTCATGCAACTAGACGAAACCCGTTGCGATGCCACCCTAGTTATAAAATGCCAAAAGAAAAGCGTCAAAGCCCAATACGACAAACATGTCAAGCCACATGTTTTCTTTGAAGGTGATCTGGTTCTCCTTTACGAACAAGATCGGGATATGCTAGGAGCCAAAAATTTGAAGCTATGTGGTGAGGTCCTTATATCGTCAAACGAGTGTTGGAGAAAGGAGCTTACAAGTTGGTGGACTATGACGGTATCCCTTTGAGTGAACCCAGAAATGGGTTGTACTTAAAGAAGTACTATGCTTAAGATCACCTGTGCATGAGTGCTTGTATTTTATTGTATCATACTTTTTGTGTGTTACTTTAGTATTCTTTTTCGTTATTTGGTCTCTTCCCTCGACTGCTTATCTTGCGTTGTGCTTGGTTTCCAAATGTCAGAGTCTTCACTACCCCACATTGGCTTTGTCGATGGCGCTAGTCGTAGTACTCAGAACCTTGCTTCTGTACATGGGCAATTTACTCACCTATAAACGAACTTATCAGTCTACGAGCTGTGTGCCTTGATCGTGCAACCAATAATATCGCAGAATATAGCATCGTCATCGAATTGTTGATTGATGCTATTTCACTTGATATCCGCCACCTGGTTATATGACTTGATTCGTAGCTAGTAGTACTACAGTTAAGTAATGTCTATGCTATCTGAAGTCCCACTTTATTATGGGTATATTTACGAATTCGCCTCTTAGAACGTTATTTTGATTATATCGAATATCAGCACATTCCTAGATGTATAAATACATTGACTGATGCTTTAGCTAATTATGTGTTAGATAGACATTTGGGACATTTATGAAGCAATCAAACATCACATGTATTATACAACACAAAATAAGCTGGTAGAAGCCGTATATATGTACATAATGATCAAAAGTTTTTACAAAAAGTTTATGTCCAAAGATCAAAATCTCAAAATATGAATCCCATAGCTTCCACAAAATAGCATCACGGATGACGCTCACAATAACATACAACTACTCGGGCTACCCTACGGAGCATTCGACTGATATACTTGAACACGCCCACAGTATGGCGCTGATAACTTCTCCGGATCTCCCCAATAGGGATGTCCAGGACATCCGTAGTCAACCCCTCTAAGTTCTGTTCCACTAACTCGTAGTCCTTGGCATCCCATCTTGCCACTGTAGCCGCTTCTCCTCACCTCTGAATAGGAGACGTTCCTGAAGGTCGATACAGCCCCACATCTGTGTCATCAAAAGAATTTTTTTTATTAGTCCTTGGATAAACATAAAAAAAAACTATATAATAAAATTTGCAAAAACATTACAAAAGAAAAAAATGTGTACTTCTCACCTAAGTCACCCCACTGAGCATCCTCAGGCAGGACCAAATCCGGATCTCCTCGGAAATCTAAACCGACATATGCGTAGTCATTGATCATCAACATCTGGGGCCTCAACCAATCAAAAAATGAATCATTATACTTGATTATAGGCCCTGCTACGTGCCGAGCCATGAGGTTAAACCACCTCAGCATCCTCATATCCTGTGGGGCCAGTAAACCCCAATCTACCTATAGTCGCAGTAGTGGAACCCTCTCGAGGAAGAATGACACCAAAAGTGACCCGTACCTGAACTCCTTCAGGTCACCCCTTCTGCACTTTGTCAGTTGACTCTTCATACTACGGAGAACCACGTCCGACCAGTTGAAAACACGAGGCTCTGTGCACTCTATTGTGTATTGGAAATAGCTCTAGAGAGCCATGTGCGGAGTCATGCTCCCAACCATGCATGCAATGGTAAACAAGATAGTCTGTAGGGTCAAATATTGGACCCCCCAAATGGAAACCTTACCATTGCTTCTCTCTGCCTCAAGAGCACAATATCGACGAACATACTCGCTTATAGGAAGTCTTCCGCCTCTACCTCCAGTCAAAGTAGCATAGTATCCACATCATGACAACCCCATCAGAAAACAGATATCCTCGATATATAGTGTAAGCATGTGGACCCCTACATGAAATAACTATTGATCCACATCCCACACATGGACCAGATACTCTAACAATCTGAGTTGGGCTCTCATTCCTGGGATCCTAAAAAATTTTAAGAGCCCACATTCCTGGAGGACAGGGACTATACCTAGATCATTCCCAGCAATGGAATCATCCTCCTCATGTTCTCTTTCCCTCCATTCCAACATCGTGATGGTCAACACCTGCAATGGAGCCATGAGAAGGAAATCAACAACTTGTTTTAACCTCTTACATAATTTTTTATTGAGAAAAACCACACACAAAAATCTATTTTCCGGCCCTCGCAGGTGAAGCTTTTGCACAGTGCGAGATTCTCGCAGGTGCACTGAAGCCCAACTGCAAAAATCTTAGATTCTTGCAGGTCCCGAATGGCCCACCTGTGAGAATGCTTGAGCGCACCTACCGACCCTAAAATGGACTCAAAACTCTAAAATTGCCAATAAAAATCAAAAGTAAACCATGGAAAAGTTGGAAAATCAGGAGATTACCTCGTTGGCTGAAACCGTTTGCTGACTGATCGCTTGTACTCCCGAAATCGAGCAAAGAAATTTGGGGAAAAATGAGGTATGTTGGACAAGTTTTTGGCAAAGTAACAATGAAATGGTAAAAAAGGCTTTTTCACCCATATTTATTCACTTTTTACTATTTCTTGTTGATTTTTTATATTATTTTTATT
>SNQJ01S0044141.1:36919-72719 GCA_010110895.2 Picea sitchensis
ATATTACATTAGTAATGTTATTTTATTTATGTTGACTTTATTCCATTAGTTGTAATTATACCTCCTAGTCTCCTATATATACCAAGGAGACATTTTAATTTGGAATCATCTTGTAATTGGACATTTATGTGGGCATAAAGAGGTTGCCCCCTCGAAGAGGCTTATTATATGAACTTATCTCTTTTTCAAGGCATTGAGTACCTATTATGAGGTTTTTCTATGCTATATTGATATTTGGTTCTTAACACCCTTGCTTCGAATAATCTACAAAGTGTTTCGACCATCAACATTCATTTTCTGAATTCACACTTTGGGGGGAAATCTATTACACATCAAATTTCCTCAGTTCCATAGTGTCGTGTTTTCATCGTAGTAAGTGTCTCACTTTTGTCTCAAGTGTTGTAAGTGTCATATTCTCTTTCCCTAAGTGTCACATTATGAACAAAACCATGAAAACACTTGCTACAACCCCTAAAACATGTTAGAAGATGAAGCCCCATCATCTGACAATCGGAAAACATGTTTTTCTAGGGAATTATTCATCTTGGTAATTTTTTGGAAGATCAACGCTCCCTTGCTCATACAAAGGGAGTGCTAGTTCTCCTTGTCCATTTCAGAGGGAGTGTTTTAGCGCTCTTCTACTTATTCTAAAGGAGTGTTGATTTGGTTGATGAAATCTTGGAAGAAATCCCATTTTCTTCTAAATACATCTATGGATGGATCGAGTTGTTTTGGCTCGAATCTAACTCCAGGTCTACATCTAAGGAAGATATCACACGATTAGAGCCATATCCTCAAACTAATTCCAAATATACCCAAGGTATTTAAGCCTCTCAAAGCCTATAAATGGAGGCATTCCCATGGAGAAAAGGAGGAGAAAATCAACAATAGTTGTTATTTTGATTGTGGATCTTTCGAGAAAGGGTTGGATGAGGAGGACTTGGAGAGGTTGTTGCAACATCATTTGAATATTGTAAGTTTCCTTTTGAAGTTATCATTTAATATACTTGGCCTATTTCCTTCAAGTATGCAGTTTCACGTTATTGTCTTTGTTTAATTTGATTTTCATTGATGAATTTGCTTTGTCTAATCCACTAGAGTAGAACGAAGTCACTTGTTTCTTGCTATTCATTGCAGGTATTGATTTTCACCATGAATTGGATCAAGTTTGTGGATCGGAGAAGCTGGGACAAACACCGTAAATAGAGTACATCCTACTTTACCTTCTCCTCTCATTTTTTGATAAGCAAAACGAGTTTATAGGAATGGTAGTGTCCAAATGATTCTTTCTGTCTTGGTATAGGGTTCAATAATCCAAGGTAAAGTTCACCTATCCATAGGGGAATATTTCCATAACACAAATATTCATGAAATATTTCAACTTTAGTCCAAAAATTTTCTTGTCATTTAAATTTATTTGGAGAAATATAAGAGCTTTTCTAAAAACCCAAAAACAAATCGCTACATTGTGTTTCTTAATACAACAATTGCATGACATGGTAATGAATACTCATGGGAGATTTGAACTTAATACATAATTTTTTTGATCATTTAAATTTATTTGGAAAAATAAAAGAGCTCATCCGAAAACTTGTAATGACTACAATACAAAAGTATAATGTAAGCCTTGGTAGAAAATCCCTGAATGCCACAAATCACAAAAATATATTGATTCTCGATTTTTGGACCACCAAAAAAAAATCAATTTTAATAATTTCAATCAATTCACGTTAAGAACACATTCGATATTACATTGCTTCTTATGATTCTACATCGAATTTATCAACATAATTATTTTAAGCCCAAATGTTTCCAATTCTTGAATAGAATTTCAAAATGCATCTCAATTGAGATTGAAATTACAAAGAAACCAATGTTGAGTTGATCACTTGAGAATTTAAAATCTATTGAAACATTTTCAACATATCATGAATTCGGTCCTAGATAAAGCCATGCATGGTTCTTTCTAGTGAAACACTATAGAATCTGCTCTAAATGGAATGATGTTCTTATACCAAGAATCATTATCTGTTGTAGTCCAGGGAATCAGAGGGATGAAATCAAGTAGAGAGCTACATTATAGGAGGAATATTAGGGACACACATGTACTCATGAAAGACGAGAGAAGTATTTGGGAAGGTTAACCAACCACTTTAGTATTCCTTCTTCATGAGTATTTACACAATAGGAAGATGGTTGGAGTGGTTGTACCACTCCAACTAATCCTTTGTTAGGCTCTCTTTGTAATTTATTACACATACATTCATATATTCATTATATAAATGTCTAGTGTATAATGTATGATGATAATTACAAGAGCCTAAGAGGCCTCCCAACATCTCCCCCACACTAAAATCCTTGCTCATCTTGAGCAAGTGTGCAACAACGTCTCACGTCTCTATTCATATAGAAGTATCCTTACTGTGCATAGGTAAATCAACCACAAAAACCGACAACTATATGGGAAAATATACATATACAAGGTTTACCATGGTTGGTTTTTGATGGATCTAAATGACTACATATCACATATCCCAACTCCTTGATCTCTATGCTTTCAACATTCTCTGTCAGTCAAAGGGTGCTCACTATTGTCTCAATTTAACTAAAAAGTATACTCCTCACAAGAACCATCAGGGTGCACTCTATTGCATATCCAATGATCTGCTACCCATGGGGGATATTTCTATGGAATCAATGAGGTTTTGTGGCATCAACCAATCCTACCATTCCTCTACTTTAATTACCATCACCTAGAAGACTATTCTGCAACTCTTCTACCAAGGGGCTCAATCAATTCAAATGTTCTTGTGTCATCATATTATATTTTAATCTTTTATGCGTGTGTTTTTCATCTGATGTCTCTTTCTTGAATGCATTCTTTTCTTCTGCTGCTGCTTGGTTTGTATTGGATACTCTCAATGGATCATGCTCTGTGTCAACTTTACTTCTTTATTTCTCTACTACTAACAATCATGCTTGTTGCTTATTTATGTTTTCAAGTCTATGAGAATGTATGGAGTCTACATATCAAATTACATGAAGGATGGCTAACTGAATCTACTACACATGCATGACTTCAAAGGACTCGACTATAACTAGGACAAGACTCTATAGTTAGTAAAATACAAAAAAAAATGTTTGCAGGGCTTGAGTTTATGTCATCAACTAGGAATCAACTTATGTCGATGAGGAACTAATATTGTTGGCTAAACACTGAATTACATTACATTTGCAGAGAGGATCATCTTCCTTTAAAAGACATACGTTTAACCCCCTCCTTTTAGCTTTGACGCTTATTATTCAATACATGTTGAAACTGAAACAATTGACAACATAATGGCTCAAATTTTACATCTTGAAATTGATGCAATTGACAATATGATGTTTTTTTCTTTTTTGACTAACTATATTACAGAATCATCTTGACATTGACTGGATTATATACTCAACTCGACTATTATCTTGACTAAAAACTAGACTAAACTTAAACTACAGACTCGACTTGACTAGATTAAAGTATGATTTGACTTTACTTGATTATGGGTCAACTTTACTAACTCTATAGATTGGACTATATCCTTCATGTAATTCTTTGATACATATGAGTCCCTTTACATTGAATCCCATTAAATCCTTTCAATGTTNAGATTAAAGTATGATTTGACTTTACTTGATTATGGGTCAACTTTACTAACTCTATAGATTGGACTATATCCTTCATGTAATTCTTTGATACATATGAGTCCCTTTACATTGAATCCCATTAAATCCTTTCAATGTTCTTAACATACTCTTAGACCCATGATACATTTTTTCAACTCCATGGACTTAAGACTATAGATACTTTTTAGACATTTGAATTCATGGATATACAAATTATGAAACCATATCTCCACCTTATGCACTCTCTATTAACAACTAAATATTTAATAATAAAAGAGAATGCAAGCATCCCAAAATAATATGAGTGCATGTAACCATTCAACCAATATTGCGAGGATCCTCGTTTTTCAACTCGTTGACTCAAAATTTTAGTTGAACTACTTTGAATCGACCATACACTTTTAAAGTCAAGAATGATCTTGAGTTGAACCACTCCGACTACACGTGGGGTGATGACTTCCACTTCTATTTGTTCCCACTTGTTCTTCTCTATGATTTCCCAAGTGTTTATGTGTTTCCTAACATTCATCACGAATCAACAAAAGTTTCTGAGTAAGGCCCATTGCAATGCGAGAATGAGGAGAGAAATGAGGAGTTTCAACCCCATGAAGGTGGCAATATTCTTCCCATGAATAATCAATATTATAATACACACACCCCCATAATGTCAAACATAAAGATCATTGTCCCCAATACACAAGGATCATATAAATTGTTGATGGATCGATCTCGTTGAAATATGGAAAAGAATCCATGTCAAAGTAAGTAGATAGTCAACAATCGAAGTAATTGTGCTCAGTTGACACCAAAAAGAGAACCATGAGTGTCACTTCAATATCCCCACCTCATGGGTAGATAGTCCCTCATGAATGATATGAGGTCAATCATCCCTATCACAACATTTTTTTTTTATCTCCCTGTTATGTTGATGTATCTAACCACAATAGTTGATCTCTCTCTTCTTTATGTACTAAATATTTTATATAAGGGTGTATGTTATTGGATAAATCGATAAGTGCGGACACCAACTGATCTCCCTAGATCCACCTGGATCTAGAACAAAACAGGACAGGACATGACTCTTTCTCTAAGTTGCAGTCATTGAATCTACTACCGAGAAGGAATGAGTGACATACATTTATATCGCTTCCTTAGGTCTCTGTTGTTCCTACTTCGCTCCGATGCTCTTGTGAAATCAGGTCCATGACAACACAAACCAACCAAAGTGAAGATAACAAAATATATTCAATGTCAACCTATGCATATGATCAAGGATTTATGTAATAAAATAAGAGTGATTTTATGGGAAAGGGACATGACGCTGTATTATATTAAATGAAAGTAGAAGATACAACCAAATCGCCTTGATGTCTCAAGCTTCCTTTCAATGATCCTTGGTTCCAACACACACACTTTCTCTACACTTGCATGAAGAAGATCCAATACAACTTGATAGACAAATAGAGTCTTCAAGCTTCAATCCAAATAGAGTTCTTCACACAATTCTCTCATCAATTCTTCATTCAATCTTGCTTAACCTCTTCCTTGAGAAACCTTTCATTATATAGGAGAAGGAGAGATGGTTAAAGGTATGAGGATGATCCCACTAAATATGAGAAGTCAGTAGGATGCCAACCATGCGAATGCCAACTCATTTTCTAGAAGATACTCTTCTAGAACCTTTGTAACTTCCTCTTCCTTTCAAGCTTCAAAACAGGTTTGCACCCTACCTATAGATCATACTGCGAATAGTTCACACTCCAAGTATAGGGTTGCCTACGAGAATGAAGGATTTTCACACCCTATAACACAAGCAGCCTGCGAACTCATCTTAAAAATATGCTTTTTAGAAGAAGACAACAATCACTTTTCTTAGGAAAAAGGTCTTCATGAGATCCTGGACACATAACTTGTAGAGACATTACTAGAGTGACCAAAATAATGTGTAACAGAATGCCCCCCAAAGTATGAGGCTAGAACTCATGACAATCGAAATACTTTGTAAAATGCGTGTGTGTGTGAGAAACAAGGAGCGCGCCTAATCGAAAACCTGTAAACAACCAAGCATCTTCATAATATAATACCAGTTCTGACGTAGGCATTCCCATGATCAGATCACAAATGAATGAAATCGTAAACACAGGCCATGTCCACCAATCATACACTATGGATCCATGTCATCAAAATGCTACATAGCCATCAGGAATACACTGTGGATCTATGTTAGAAGACTCAAATTAAGACATAGCCACGTGACATACAAAGTGGATCTATGTGTCGATACAAATCATACATACTTCATCGGAGCTTGAATAAAAAAGATGAGACCCAGGGTCTTCAATACCGTCACCTGAAAGTATGAATCTAGCCATGTGAGTACATGTGTTGAAGTCGAACATGGTAGAAACCACTCGATTACCGGTCATTGATGAAAACCGTTAACAAGTTCGAGGGAAATCACCATTGATGTAAATGACTCCCAAGGTACCAAAGTACAATCCGAACGAATGTGAATGAATGAGATGAAGTCGAACACTCGACGGAATCTCTCAATCAGGGATCAATGATGTGAAACCCCTATCGAAAGCGAAGAGACCTGCCATTAAGGCATGCAGGTTCCAAGGTACTAAATGGTTTCTACGTCTTATTCTCGGATAATGAGTTGGAGTCGACGGGAAAAGACTCGTCAGAGGAGGGCCTTGATGTATCCCCCATCAATGACATGAAATAAGTAACATATTTTGAGGGTGAATCAAAGTATGAATATGAGTTGAAACAGACACAGGGAAGGCCGACATAGTAAGAATGGAAAACTGCAGAAGGGAAGGCTTGTTTGAACTTCTCTTGAACATATGCAAGACACGAAAAAGGACTTGGTAAAACTGCCTCAAATATGACCCAAGATATGGCCCTTAGCAAGTCGGATGAGAGACAAATGGATTTCCCAACTTGGATTAAAATGACGAATAGGGGGTGTCATGTTCAAGAGTGACGCTTACTGCCATTAATACGAATATGAAAACACATCCCTTTCCCAAAATTTCCCCCACCATTTCTAGCAAGTACCTCTTTATTTTTACACAAGCTTGAGGAGGATAACATATGCTTGTCGATGTAATCTCATCCTTCGAATGAGTCCCACAAATTACATTTAACAAACCCTAAGAAGGAGTGGTTCGGTCTCGTAAGGGCCTTTCGATGTTTGTTTAACGAGTCCAAATATAGAAAACTCGAGGGTTTTTCATGTTTTAAGAGTCTGAAAAACACTTAAAGAAAACTCTCCTAGTTCCTTTTTCGTAAATGAGTTCGACGAGACCGAAAAGTGATAAACTATCGCCCGTCAAACGTTTTCTTCAAATAATTTAACGAGCATGAAAAGAACAAGATTGCTTGGCAATATTTTCGTTTTTATGGAGCGTGAAAAGAGCTTAAAGGATACTCCCTTGCGTTCATCATTTTTGTGTTACCATGATGAGTACGAAAATATGAGAAAAATTATACTTGGTGGCCTTCTCATGTATTTTCGAGCGCGAGAACGAACAAAGACTGAGCTCGAGGTTTTTCCTACATAAACCCTAAAAAAGTAGTCATACATGTGACAAAAAATAAAAAATACTTGTACATCGTCGTTCGGACTTCGACGTCACTATATCTACGAAAAACCATACTCACAAGGCTATTAGGGTATTATATTTTTTAAACAAAGCAATAAAAATAATATAAAAAATCAACAAGAAATAGTAAAAAGTGAATAAATATGGGTGAAAAAGCCTTTTTTACCATTTTATTGTTACTTTGCCAAAAACTTGTCCAACATACCTCATTTTCCCCCAAATTTCTTTGCTCGATTGCGGGAGGTACAAGCGATCATTCGGCAAATGGTTTTAGCCAACGAGGTAATCTCCTAATTTTCCAACTTTTCCATGGTTTACTTTTGATTTTTATTGGCAATTTTAGAGTTTTGAGTCCATTTTAGGGTCGGTAGGTGCGCTCAATCATTCTCACAGGTGGTCCATTCGGGACCTGCGAGAATCTAAGATTTTTGCAGGTGGGCTTCAATGCACCTGCGAGAATATCACATTGTGCAAAAGTTTCACCTGCGAGGGCTGAAAAATAGATTTTTGTGTGTGTTTTTGCTAAATAAAAAATTATGTAAGAGGTTAAAACAAGTTGTCGATTTCCTTCTCATGGCTCCATTGCAGGTGTTGACCATCATGATGTTGGAATGGAGGGAAAGAGAACACGAGGAGGATGATGCCATTGCTGGGAATGATCCAGGTATAGTCCCTGCCCTCAGGGAATGTGGGCTCTTAAATTTTTTTTGGATCCTAGGAATGAGAGCCCAACTCAAATTGTTAGAGTATCTGGTCCACATGTGGGATGTGATTCAACAGTTATTTCATGTAGGGGTCCACACGCTGACACTAGATATCGAGGATATCTATTTTCTGACGAGGTTGTCATGATGTGGATACCATGCTACTTTGACCGGAGGTAGAGGCGGAAGACTTCCTATAAGAGAGTATGTTTGTCGATATTGTGTTCCTGAGGAAGAGAGAAGCAAGGGTAAGGTTTCTAGTTGGGGGGTCCAAGATTTGACCCTACAGACTATCTTGTTTACTATTGCATGCATGGTTGGGAGCGCGGCTCCGCACATGGCTCTCTAGATCTATTTACAATACGAAATAGAGTGCACAGAGCCTCAGGTTTTCAATTGGTCGGACGTGGTTCTCCGTAGTATGAAGAGGCAAATGACAAAGTGCAGAAGGGGTGACCTGAAGGAGTTCGAGTACGGGTCATTTTTGGTGTCATTCTTCCTCGAGAGGGTCCCACTACTACGACTATAGGTAAATTGGGGTTTATCGGCCCCACAGGATCTGAGGATGCTGAGGTGGTTTAACCTCATGGCTCGGCATGTAGCAGGGCCTATAATCAATAAAATGATTCATTTTTTGATTGGTTGAGGCCCCAGATGTTGATGATTGATGACTACGCATATGTCGGTTTAGATTTTCGAGGAGATCTGGATTTGGTCCTGCCTGAGGATGCTTAGTGGGCTGACTTAGGTGAGAAGTACACATTTTGTTCTTTTGTAACATTTTTGCAAATTTTATTATATAATTTTTTTTTATGTTTATCCAAGGACTAATCAAAAAAATTCTTTTGATGACACAGATGTGGGGCCGTATCGACCTCCAGGAACGTCTCCTATTCAGAGGTGAGGAGAAGCGACTCCAATGGCAAGATGGGATGCCAAGGACTACGAGGCAGTGGAACAAAACTTAGAGGGGTTGACTATGGATGTCCCAGACATCGCTATTGGGGAGATCCTGAGAAGTTATCAGCGCCATACTGTGGGCGTGTTCAATTCTATCAGTCGACTGCTCCGTAGGGTAGCCCGAGCAGTTGTATGTTATTGTGAGCGACATTCGTGATGCTATTTTGTGGAAGATATGGGCTTCATATTTTGAGATTTTGATCTTTGGACATAAACTTTTTGTAAAAACTTTTGATCATTATGTACATATATACGACTTCTACCAGCTTATTTTGTGTTGTATAATACATGTGATGTGTGATTGCTTCATAAATGTCCCAAATGTGTATCTAACACATAATTAGCTAAAGCATCAGTCAATGTATTTAGACATCTAGGAATGTGTTGATATTCAATATAATCAAAATAATGTTCTAAGAGGCAAATTTGTAAATATACCCGTAATAAAGTGGGACTTCGGATAACATAGACATTACTTAATTGTAGTACTACTAATTGCGAATCAAGTCATATAACCAGGTGGCAGATATCAAGTGAAATAGCATCAATAAACAATTCGATGAAGGTGTTATATTCTGCGATATTATTGGTTGCACGATCAAGGCACACACCTTGTAGACTGATAAGTTCGTTTGTAGGTGCGTAAATTGCTCATGTAGTAGAAACAAGGTTCTGAGTACTACGACTAGCGCCATCGGCGAAGCCAATGTGGGGTAGTGAAGACTCTGACATCTGGAAACCAAGAACAACGCAAGATAAGCGGTCGAGGGAAGAGACCAAATAACGAAAANACAATAAAATACACGCACTCATGCACAGGTGATCTTAAGCATAGTACTTCTTTAAGTACAACCCATTTCTGGGTTCACTCAAAGGGATACCGTCATAGTCCACCAACTTGTAAGCTCCTTTCTCCAACACTCATCTGATGATATAATGACCTCACCACATAGCTTCAAATTTTTTGTCTCCTAGCATATCCCGATCTTGTTCATAAAGGAGAACCAAATCACCTTCGGAGAAAATGCGTGGCTTGACATGTTTGTCGTATTGGGCTTTGGCGCATTTCTTTTGGGCTTCTATAACTAGGGTGGCATCGCAACGGGTTTCGTCTAGTTGCATGAGATACAATAGATGCTCTTCTTCGATAGAAGTGTTTAGGAGAAGTTCGACGACTAGTTTTAGAGAAGGTATCTCACATTCAATCGACAAGATGGTTTCTAGACCATAAACTGACTAGAAAGGTGTAAACCCGGTAGCAGACTTAATGGATGTCTGATAAGCCCACAATGTTGAAAACAACATCATGTGCCAACTCATTTTGTGAATTCCTATCATTCGTCGAAGCATGGTAATGAGGAATTTGTTTATTGCTTCAACTTGGCCGTTGTCTTGTGGGTAATAGGGTGTTGAGTTTTCATGGCGAAGACCCAAATTTTTGGTGAGTTCAGATATCATGAAGTTTCTAAAGTGGCTACCGTGGTCAGTAACGATATATTTAGGAACACCAAACCGAGCAATGATGTGATTAAATATGAATAATGTTGCAGTCTTTCTGGTATTTTCGAATGTTGGCATCGCCTTGGCCCATTTTGTAAAATAATCTACGGCTACAATAAAGTATCCATGCCCCCCGAATGAGTGAGGGTGACATGTCATGAAATTGATACCCCATTTCGCAAAAGGACCAATGGAGACCACAGGGTGTAGAGGATCAGGGTGTGATTGTATTTTGTTGTTGTAGGTTTGGCAAGCGTGGCATTTTTTGACAACGATTATACAATCATTGAATAAAGAAGGCCAAAAATACCCCGCTCGTAAGATCTTTTGGGAAGTAGCATACCCAGACAGGTGACCACCACATGCTCTAGAATGGAAATCATTCAGGGCTTTCTCGACTTCGTCAAATGTGAGGCAGTGTCGAAAAACAGAGTCAATCCCACAACGATAAAGAGTATCACCGAGGATAATATACTGACGGGCTTGATAGCGTATGCGACGACAGTCAATGCTAGACAAATCATGTCTAAAATTATGGGTCTGGAGATATATTATGATATCCTCATACCAAAGGTCATCAGAACTGATCAGGAAAAGGGACTCATCGGGTAATGAATCCTCTACTACATTTTTCGTTTCAGAATAGGGAAGGTCACATATCAACTCGGAAAACACCAAGGATTTCTTGGACTTAGCGCATTCGAATTCTAAGTCAAACTCCTGGAGTATTATGATCCATTTGGAGTATTTCCCCCCTAGCAATTAGTGTGTAAGAATGTGCTGCATAGGGTTACAGTTGGAAATCACAATAGTCTTACGTAAAAGGATATAGTGCCATAAACGTTGAACATCTTGGACGATGGCCAAGGCCAACTTTTCAACATGTAAATACTTGGTTTCGATAGTTGTGAGACTCCGAATCAAATAATAAATGACATGTTCTTCATGAGAATCATCCTCCTAAACGAGAACCATAGCGATGGTATAGTTCGAGGCTGCGAGATAAAGGAAATAATCCCGACTGTAATCAGGTGGGAAGAGTAGTGGGTTACGAGTTAAATATAGTTTCAAAGCTTTCAAAAGATTTGTGAGTAGTGGTATCCCATACGAGCTCAGAACCTTTCTTGAGCAGTCGAGTAAATCCAAGAGTTAGCTCAACATAGTTCGAGATGAAACGATGGAGAAATTTTACCTTCCCTTGCAAACTTTGTAGCTGGAAAAGTGAGGAAGGAGGAGGAAGATTGAGAATCACCTCGACCTTCAAAGGATCTACCCTGATCCCTTGATGTGAAACAATAAATCCCAGAAGTCGGTCGGATTCTACGCAAAAAACACATTTGTGTGGGTTTAAGCGTATATGGTAGAACCGACATCGAAGGAAAATGGCTCAGAGGTGTGTGGGATGATCGACACGGTGCATGGAATGAGCCGGTAGGTCATTGAGATATGGTTGGACAATGTGATTTATATCATGAAAGGCATAAGACATAGCACGTTGAAAATTCGTGCCAACATTCTTTAAACCAAAGAGTAGTTTCCGGTAGGCAAAAGTGCCCCAAGGACAAATAAAAGTGGTCTTGTGTTGGTTGGAAGTTACGATATTGATTTGATTATATCCGGAGAAACCATCCATCAAAGAGAAGATTTCTCTCCCAGTGCAATTGTCGATGATCTGATCAACGAAGGGGGTGGGAAAGTTTTCTTTAGGACAATCTTTGTTAATATCCCTATAATCGACGCATACATGGATCGTACCTTGTTTTTTGTTAACCGGAACAAGATTGGAAACCCAGTCAGTTAGAGCCGCAGGGTAAATAAAGCCATCTTTAAGAATTTTCTCAACTTCAAGCTTGATAGCAACTGCTTTACATAGGTTGATCGGATGAAGTCGTTTTCGGATGGGTTTAGTGCCCGGGTATGTCTTAATCTCATGAACAACAATGTCAGGGTCAATACCTGACATTTATTCATAGCTCTAGGCGAAGACATCACAAAATTCTTGAGAAAGAGATTTATAGGTGACAATTTCGTCATTAGAACACGACGCTCCGATGTGCACATTTTCGACAACTCCAGGTTTAATGGATATGTCGAGGGGGACGATGGGTGAGATATTACTTAAGTTCACTTCATAGAACAGATCATGTGTAGACTCGGGAACGGTATAAATGACCACAACGGTTGACAGAGTCAAGATCCGTTGGTAACTCTCGATGGTGTGTTGTTCCAGGAAGAGAATGGAACAATGATGTCCATCACCCCAAGGGGTATCTTCCATGGACATAACAGACATAATCATCTCATCCATAGGAAAAATGACGCAGAATGGATCCCAAGATAAATCACCAAGAGAGGGGGTAGAAGGGGTTGCCGATTGAATGGCTTGATAAGCGGATTCGACTGGACTCAAAGGCATTTGGTCACTATAATTAAGATGATCGTCGGGGTTGGGTACTATCCATGGGTCGTAAGATGCAGGGGTTTCTTGAAGAGAGGTGGAAATAATATTGATCGAGGCGATGAACGGATGTGGAACATCGGGTGTTCGAATGGGAAAAGTACCCATCAAAGAGGAATCTTTAAGAAGACTGACACCGACATTTTCATATACAGGGGGTGTTTTTGCAATGAAAGGTACATTGCCGGTACGTGCGTTGGAGTGAAAGAAGGCTAATTGGTCCACCGTAATTACTTTTCCTTGATTTGGGAAACGTACGACATGGAAAAGAGTGGACACAACTGCACACATGGAGTCGATCTAGCTACAACCAAGTAGAAGGTTGTAATCGAGAGGAGCGTCAAAGACCTCCACTTCAACGTTGATCGTTTTTCCTTATAACATAATAGGCAATGAAGGGAGGACACCGTAAGGCTTAAAACCAGAGCCATTGAAGTCTTTGTGCGTGTTGTGGGATTCAATTAAAGGAGGAGATCCGATGGCTTTCCCGCAGGTAATAGACATGACACATGTCGAGGCACCCTCATCAATAACTATTCTACAAATGTTCTTGATGGAGACAATAACTTGTATTTGGAATGCGAGTTGAGGGGGTAACCGTGGAATGTGATCTTCCAAGTAAAAAATTATTAAATTTGTATCGGTAGGGTCGATTTCGCCAATAAATTTCAATAGTTCCTTCCATTGTATAGGACAACTCTGAAGGACTTCGAGGGCTGACATTGTGGACGATGCTTGGGCCAGATCTTTCATAATACTGTAGTTCTAGGTAGCACATGCATGAGGATTGAAAGGAGATTTTCGGACAACACCCTTTGGGGAAGGGAGAAGAACTGTATCTAGTCTTGGTCATTCGAGATGAAGAGGATTGTTGGTAGGTGGAGTCGTGGGAGATGGTTGGACCAATGAAGGAAGTATTTCATCAACCTTCTCTTTGGAGGAAGAATAATCTTTGTCTCGAGTGGTATGTGTGATGTCATTTTTCTTTGAATCACCTATACACATTAAGACAAAGGATGTAGTGGAGGGGGAAGGTTGGTCATGAATGACCAATTGGGCCTTTTCTTGACAAGGGAAGTGTTGTGACAACATGTCCGGAGTAGGCGTTTTCAGGGTCCCTTGAAGGAACTTATAACATCAACTCATCTTGGACAATCATTAGTGTAGTGATCATCACCACAGATAAGACAAGGGTATCAAGGTTTGCGCTTATCCTTATCGTCAACAAGTTGTGTTTTGGTCTTCTCAGATTGTGGATTATTTTTATCCTCCTTGTTCTTACCCTTCCATTTTTTGGATTTATTTTTTTCGGAGGGGAGGGTAGATTGAACCGAGTTCACCTCAGAAGTCTTGCTTGTGGGAGGGGTAGGAGATGGAACATTTTGAACATTAGAAGCAATGAATTTGTAATGTCCCCACCTCTTAGAGGTAATGAGGAGACTTTCGGTGCACAGGCACCCCCACTAGGTCATAGTCTCACCTTGAAGGGAAAAGTCAAGTTAAAAGTTATATTTTTAGTTGACTTAAGAAAGGAAAAGGAAAGGAGTAAAGATATCAAGAAGAATAGAAGATTAACCACAGGAGTTAACTAACTCAACAGAGAATTAGAAGGAAAAGTATAAGTAAGAGGCTAAGGTTGCACCTATTACTCATTACGGTTTTGGATTAGCATTTGCTATTGCTCTTGAGCATTAGTTTAGAGTTTCTTGTACAAACCCTTGTGAGAACAACTTCGGTGGTGAAATATACACTCACCTTGGTAGCAGTCGGGGATGAAAGAATCCTCCATACCATTCTAGTCTCGGCCCATCTCCATCTAGTGCTTCGGGAGGTGCAGGACCATGGGTTGAGAGTTTTCTAGAGGGGTTATCACATCATTCACCATCGTCTCTACAGTGGAATCTTAGACCATAGGGGCGTCCGTTGGTCCGATTAAAACTTCAGTCCTAGGGAGATCTGCTTGAGTTCTGAGCCTGAAACTTCTCCCAGGGTTCTCATAGCCCGATCTAAATTATTGGAGAGTTTCAGAGCAATCAGAAGCCTCCTTCATCGGGGCCGAATTATCTAGGGTTTGATTCATCTAGTGGGTTGCACCATTCAGTGGAGATTTCGGATCTACAGCGATTGAGAGGGATCTTGGAGGTCGGGCACACTAGGTTGTTCTTACCATCACCGATCTATATTCTTGGAGAGTTTCCGGTCATTTGGAGATCTCCTTCATCGGTCAAACCAGCTAGGGTTTGAGTCATCCTTGAGACACCATTAGGTGGAAATTGAATCTGAACTTGATAGTGGATTTGGGAATTTGAACATCAGGGTTTTCCTTACTTGATTTAGATCTATCAATTAGCATATTTATTAGAGTGATTGGAAACTTTTGGCAGCAGAGCCGAGTTATTGAGGGTTTCAACCTTCTATTGGGCGTGGCATTCTTCAACTGGAGAATTTGGCATTGGATGGGTATCAATATATGCACGTCCATCCCGAAAGTTTTATGCAATTAGCCATCTATTATATTGATCTTACATTACTCATAATAAAATGGTCAGATATTTGCTTGTGCTTCTACATTCTGAATATATTGTGATCTCCATGTGTTGATGAGTCTTGTATACATAATAACTCAATAAATCAGTAGTAGTTAGTGATTCCAAAGAAAAATTTGGCTTGGGATCATTACTGATGGTATAGGCGTTGATCCTCAAACGTGGAAGATCGGTACATGTATCTGAAGTGGTATGGAGTGAAGGAAGATAAGCAACAATAGAAATAGAGGTAGAAGAATTGAGGGAGATGACCATGAGCCTCAGGTCTTCGCTCTCTTAGTAACTAAATTTGATGATTTCCAACAAAACATGAACCACCACGAAAGCACATTGAGGTCCAACATTTTGGATGAGTATCATGAAACGTGAGAAGAGACGGTAGAAATTTACGAAACAGGTTGACCCACGATGAAGGAGAGCCTCCAAATGATGAGAAACTCTCCAAGAATATAGGTCGGGCTATGAACTGTAAGGAGGATTCGGGCTTCAGTCCAAAGTAGATACTCCTAGATAGAGTTTTCTTTGAGAATCATAGGGCGTCCCTATGGATCCAAAGGCGTCCCCAATGCGTAAGCAGTGTAGAATGATGATAACCCTCCAATCCCTCAAGCCCGTGGTCACGCACCTCACGAAGCACTAGATGGATATGGGCGAGAGACAGAATGGTGTGGGAGAGTCTTTCATCCCCGAGAGACTAGGCGTGGAACAAGGTGAGTGGATATTTCACCAGCGAGTTTCTCACAAGGGTTTGTAAAAACCCCCAAAGGCGAATGCTCAGAGCAATGGCAAATGCCTAATCCAAAACCGAGAATGAGTATGGGTGCACCCTGGCACTGTTATATACTTTTCCTTCTAATTCTACGTTGTTGAGGAGTTGGAGTTTCAGGGTTAATCCTTTCTATTCTTTTTTTGATTTATCTTTTACTCCTTTTTCCTTTCTTAAGTCAACTAAAATATAACTTTTAATGACTTCCCCTTGGTGTGAGACTATGGCCGAGTGGGGGTGCCCAGTCCTTGGTCTCCTCATTACCTCTCTAAGAGGTGGGGACATTACGGTGTGTGAGAATCTGAGAAGATGAATGAGAACCAAATGAGGATAGCTGACCTTCTGATGCAAGTAACACATCAAGGCAAAGATCCTAATACATATGGGAAAAAGGAGAGTGGAGGAATTAGAGGTGGAACCCATGAGGAGGCATATATAACAGGAGAAAGCAGGATGAGAAGGAAGTCTTGGAGGTGGCATTCCATGGGCAGATGGGTACGAGGACCAATCATAGGCCATACGTGCAGGTGTTCCGCAGAATGAACCGCTGAGCCCAAACTTCGGAGTAGCGAGCTAACCCAGACCATACATGCCCACATTTACAGTTGAGCAAGGCGACTGGTTGTAGATTTTGTGGCACAATTGGCCGGGAGTACCGAGGGGAGTACTACATCTTGGATATGAAAGTTCAAAGAAAGATGTCCATAGACCAGTATTGTCAGCTTCAGGTTTAGAAACCGACCTAGAGACCGAGAACCAGAGGCGACTTTGAAGGTTTGAACGAAGAGGAAGATAAGTTGCCACTTTGATGTTGATAAGATGATAGCACAAGCATATGAGTCTTGAAGGGTTGGACTTGCTACAACGACTTAACCCCATGAGAGATATGGAGGCCATCAAGTTTGCCATATGTACTTGGATGGCAAGGCCCACGGCCGGGTGGTACATGCGGAAATCTACCGCTGCCAATACAACGGATTATCCTATATAGAATTCCTTTCGAGAGGCTCATTGATAGATTTGATCTAGGATATCATGAGTTACACTTCCGAGAGATCACCCAACTCAAGAAAAAAGGTACAACTGAGGCATACATTGATGAGTTCGAGAGATTGGCAGTGATGGTGCAAAATATGTGTATCTAACTTGACTCATGATATACTTCTGAGAAGAAGGATTGATGGAACCCTTGAAGGGTTGAGTTAAGGCCTTCAAACCTACCAGCCTACAAGAGGCCATATGGAGAGCGAGGGATCTGGGTCCAGCTGTTGAACCAAAATTCATACCCAAACCACCTCTTAACGGTGGGGGAAGAGATCAAAGGCCTCAATGGCTTCCGGGGGCCGTGACCCTAAGAGGGTTATGACAAGGGCGTGGAAGAATGAATGACAACACCGAGGGAGGGAATTGAGAAGAAGCTTAACTACACTTCACATGCAAGAACCATGGGATCCCTCACATATAAGTGCATGAGACGAGACAGTACATTACATTGAGGTCCGCCGGATGGCGAAGAGGATGAGTATGGTTGATACAAAACATGGAGGTGACGTTAAATGCTTGAAGGAGGTTCGAGGGAACTAGGCGTGCATTTGGAGAGAAGGCTACGTTGGCATCTATCGGTGGGTACCCAAGTTCAACACCTTGAGGATGAGAGGGGTCTTACAAGGACGGAGAGTGTCGGTTACGTTGATGGGGGGGCTTCCCACAATTTCATTGATCTAGCATTACTGAAGAGGAGGCAAATACCTATAATAGAGTTTGAAGGATTCAAAGTGCGGTGGCAGGTGGTAGTACTATGCCTTATAACAGGTCACATACCCGGTATGAAACTTACCTTGGGAAGGCATGAGTTAGTTCGAGATGTGTATGTGATGGATCTTAACAATACCAACATCATCCTATAGAGTGCGTCGGCTCAACACTTTAGGACCCATCACCAAAAAATTATAAGACCATGGAAATGTCCTTTGTGGAGGAAGGAGGGCGAAAGGTTGTTCTTAGAGGCATGACGGGTAACTCTTCCAGAGTGGTCAAGGCCAAGAGGATGGAAGCCAGCTTCCGGAGGGATGAGATTGTATATGCAGCCGAATGTAAGATCTCAACACGGGTGGTGATAACAGGCTTAGCACACCTGGAGGAATCGTCCCAAACAATTTATGGTTCTTATCAAGGATTATTTTGATAAGCACCAGAAAGTGTTATCACCACATTGAGCACATCATTGAGCTAGAAACAAGGGCTAAGCCTGTTATCACCATGCCCTATAGGCATCCCAAGAAGTATAAAGATGAGATAAGAGAAGACCATCAGAGAGCTTCTAGACATGGGACACATCCGACCAAGTTCAAGCCCATTTACCGTCCCGGTAGTCTTAGTGAAGAAGAAGGATGGAGCGATGAGAGTGTGCATTGACTAGGGCTTTGAATAAAGGCGATCAAAAATAGGTGCACCCCATACCCGGGGATTGATGAGTTGCTTTCGATGAGTACACGTAGACTATATGACTACAAAAAATGATCTTCGAGGGCTACCATCAAATCAAGATGAGGGAGGAGGACATCTCAAAAGCGACCTTTAGGTGTCACCATAGCCATTACAGTTTTGGTGATGCCCTTTGGGTTAATCAACGCCCCAACCACATTTGGGTCTTGCATGAACCATGTGTTCAACAAACACCCGAGGAAACACTTGTTGGTATTCTTTGATGACTTGCTCATTTACAACAAGACTGGGAGGAACCTTCGACATGTGGACCAAATCCTTTCAATCATGGAAGAACAATCACTATATACCAAGGAATACAAGTGTGAGTTTGGAATGACATCAGTGCTTTACTTGGGACACATCCTTAGGGGCAAAGAATGCAGTACACTAGGAAAATAGCGACCATTAGGGGAATGGCCTACTCCAAAAGAACTCTCAGAACTGAGGGGATTCTTGGGGCTATGCACATACTATAGGAAATTTGTCAAGGGTTTCTCATTTGTGTGCACCCTTGGTGACGACCAAAAAGAAGTCCTTCAAATGGAATGATGAGGCCCAAGTCATGATGGAGAAAATGAAGGAGGTCATGAGCACCTGCCCATTTCTAGCTCTTCATGATTTCGGCGCACCCTTCACTTTGGAGTGTGATACCTCGGGGGAAGGTATACGGGCCATGTTGATGCAGAACAGACAACCCCTTGCCTATGAAATTGATTGAACTTCGGGGGTCTGAACTACTTTTCTGACATTCCTGACAAAGAAATGTTGGCTATCATGCATGCACTAATAAATTCGAGGCAATATTTGGTAGAGTGCAAAGGTTTGTGGTCAAATGGAGACCATAACCGTGCTAAATATCTATTGGGTGAAGGATCACGAGATAGAAAGACAACAAAAATGGGTAAGAAAAATACAAGCCTATGCCTTTGACATTGAATTCATCAAAAAAGAACAGTGGCTGATTCATTGTCCAAGAGGCCATCCATTTTTTTCCATGTCGGGTATGTCGGTCGTGGAAGGAACACTTGATAGTGGAATGGCCCAAGGATCATTTAAACATCCCAATTGGATGGGCAAATGCTGGGATATTCAACAGGTCATAAATGACCTCATTTATTACAAAGGCTAGATCTTTTTAGTTGCTGGATCGGCTCTCAAAGCTAAGATCATGCATGCATGTCATAACTCACCGGTAGTGGGGCATCAGGGCATCGATGGAACATCTGAGGGTGAGAAAAGGTTTGCATGGAAAGGCCTCAAGGAAGATGTGATGAAGCATGTCAAAGAGAATGCACTACATGCCAAAGAAAACAAGGATGAGCACCCACACCCTGCAAGACTGTTGCAAACCTTACCTATTCCAGAGCACCAGTGGGAAAGTATATCCATGATTTCATCACCGGGTTCCCCAAAGCACATGGGAAAGATTGCATTTTCATAGTAGTAGTAGATAGGTTGATAAGAAGTTTGCACACTTTCCCATAGCCATAGACTTGATGCGACCTGGTGGCGAATTATTTTTGAGAGGGTGTTAGGACTACGGCCTACCCAAAACCATCATCGGTGGCAGGATAGCGAGATTCATGAATGCGTTTGGGAAGTTGTTGATTAGTGGGTACAACATTGACTCCTAGTACCGCTTCTTCACCCTGAGCGGATGGTCGGTGAGATAATAGTCAACAAATGGGTGGAAGGTTACACCTCAGAAGCTTCGTAGCGGGACAAGCGAGAAAACTGGGTGATGGATTTACATTTGGGAGAATATTGCTACAACACCACAACATGTCCATTGTATGTCACGCGAGGAAGCTTTTATAGCTATGATCCTTTATCATTTGGAGATTGCATTTTGGTGACAGCAGGGCTCCGATGGTACGTGATTGGATACAACAGAGCCAATATATTCTTGGGGAATTGAAGGATCATTTACAAAGGCGCAAAACCAACAAAAGATCCAAGCAGACAAGCAGGGGTTGATCGTACCTTTGAGTTGGTGATTTAGTCTATTTGAGGTTAACCATACAGTGACCTCATTCCAGAAAGCGGAAGCTACTGACCCACGTTTCTTTGGACCCTTCGGTCGGCCGGGGAGGGATAGGGGCAATAACATGGCTGGAACTTCCATAGGGTAGAAAAATTCACAGCGTCTTCCATGTCTCATGCCTTAGAAAGCCCTCGGTCAACATGCCAGGCCTATTGAGGCATTACCTCCATGGATGAGGAGGGACCGGCTTGTTTTGATTCGAGAGGAGGTGTTAGAAGTTAGATAGAAGAGGCTCCGAAACCGAAGCATCAAGGAGTATCGATCAGGTGGAAGGATTTACCATTGAGGATGCCACTTGGGCTTGAGGAGCACATGGTTAGAAAGCGAGTTTAGGTGCCCGAGGACAACGAATTTCAAAAGCGAGGAAAGTATGCATGTCCCCCACCTCTTAGAAGAGGTAATGAGGGAGACCTTTCGGTGACACAGGCACCTAGCAGGTCTTAGTCTCCTGCTTGAAGGGGGAAAAGTCAAAGGACTAAAATTTGCTGTTTTTAAGAAGTTGACTTAAGAAAGGAAAAGGGAGAAAGGGTAAAGATAACTCAGCGGAAGAATAGGAATTAATACGGGAGTTAACCTAACTCAGAGAATTAGAAGGAAAAGTATAGAGTAAGAGGCTAGGGTGCACCTATTACTCATTACGGTTTTGGATTAGCATTTGCTATTGCTCTTGAGCATTGAATTTGGGGGTTTGCGGCCACAAACCCTTGTGAGCAACTTCGTGGTGAAATATCCACTCTGCTTGTTCCGCAGCAACGGTCACCGGGGGATGAAGGCTCCCTCCACCATTCTAGTCTCGACCCATCTCCATCTAGTGCCGGAGGTGCCGGGACCATCAGGTTTGAGGAGGTTTTCACGGAGGGTTATCATCATTCTACATCACGTCTGATTGGGACGTCTTGTAGGAGCCATGGGGGACGTCCGGTGATTCAGTAAAAACTCAGATATAGGGAGATCCACTTGAGATCGAGAACTGGCTCTCCACAGGGGGTTCTCGCGAATACTATTCTTAGAGTTTAAGTAGCATTTGGAAGCCTCTTCATCGGTACAGAACACCTTCAGGTTCGATCATCGATGGGAGTGCACCATTCGTTGGAATTTCAGATCTCTGACTGATTGAGAGGGATCTTGGAGATTGACATGGGTTTCTTACCATCCTTTCGATCTATGATGACTCTTGGAGTTCGGGTCATTCGGTCTGCTGGGATTCGATAAGCTAGGGACTGGGTCATCCAGTCTGAACTTGAGAGTGGATTTGGGAATTTGGACATCACAGGAACCATGCGGTTAGATCTATCAATTAGCATATTTATTAGAGTGATTGGACTCTTGGAAGGCGGGGCCAAGTTATTGAGGGGTTTCGAACCTTCTAATGGGCGTGACATTCTTGGTGGAGAGTTTGGCATTGGTCTGCTTGTATTGATCTTCATTTCTTATTCGACCTTTGGAGGCATTATTTTGTGATAGCGGAATTTTGCGACTCATATCTGTGTAATACGATATCGAGGTTTATGCGAATCGACCATCTATTATTGATCTTACATTGCTCATAATAAAGGTCGGATCTTTGTTTGTGCTTCTACATATTGAATATATTGTGATCTCCATGTGTTGATGAATCTTGTATACCTTAATAACTCAATAAATCGATTATGTGATCTCCATGTGTTGATGAATCTTGTATGCACTTAATAACTCAATAAATCAGTAGTAGTTAGTGATTCCAAGAAAGAATTTGGCTTGGGATCATTACAGAATTTGGGGTTGTTGCTAGAGGCTTGGACATAATGGGGTTGGGCATGGAAAGTACCAATCACACTGTCAGCTGCATGAGAAGCAATAGGAGTAGTTGAAGTAGCAGAATTAGAAGAACAAGGTGCATCAAGGAGTAAGTCGTAAAGAGTACCCATTTGTGAGTAAACGAGGTCGAGGTATTGAGCATGACTGATCGCCTGTTCTTCTGTGACATCTCCACCCATGGGGATGTCACGAGTGATGTCATTCATGAATGATTTCGTGAACCACTCTACCAACAACTAATCGGGAAGTTCGAGTTTGATGAGACGTTGTCTCCATCGCCACTCATGAATGTGATCAGAGATATGAGTGGCTTTGGTTTGTTTGAAAGAACTCAAAATTTCGGTTCCCGTTTCATAGCGGATTGGTAGCTGGTAGTGGGTGAGGAAAGCCATAACGAGGGTGTTGAATTCGATGAAGAAGCCTCGTGGTAATTCTATATACCACTTCGTGGTGGAACCCGTGAGAGTTCGTTAAAAAAGGCATAAACAAATAGAGTCATCCATCAAAGAGTTGGATGAACACCAAAGGTGAAAAGTCATTACATGATTGTTCGGGTCCTCTCCTGGTTTACCATCGAATTTAGGGATGTCGGATGGTAGTTTTTCCGGTATCGAAGGCCATTGAGGAGAGTGATGGATCAGATCATTTAAAATTATCGATAGATAAGGGAGGTCCAAGGTGGCTAAGAAGGGTAACTATCTATTCACGTGTGGGTACTGGTGACTTTGGGGAGGGAGCCCTGTAGGTATACTAGTGGGACCATAAGCAATTTTCATATAATGCGAAGATCCAGGAAGATTCGGTTGTTGGTGTGGAGGCAAGTAATTTATAGGGTTGTATTGGTTGGGGTTGTTCCCTTGAACATGGGCGTGGGGTTGAGAATTAGAGCCCCAAATAGGTTTGTACATACCTGGATATGGTTGGCCTGTACTAGGGGGTATGAAGGAGATAGCTTGAGGTTGTTGCCCCCCAGTCGAGTGAGGATTATTTTGGATAAGAAAGTTCCAATACTAGGCCAAGTATGGAGGTATGTTTTGTCCATAAGGTGGGTTAGGTGGGGGTTTCCCTCCAATCGGGGGTTGCGTCCCAATTGGGATTTTTCCTGCAAAAGGGGATTGGGTTTGGCCTTCCTGGTTTCATTCCAACACTTCCTCGACCCCCTTTCAGAGGACCTCCCTAGTGGAGTCACCAATTTTGTTATTGGATAAATCGATAGGTGTATACACTAACTGATCTCCCTAGATCCACCTGTATCTAGAAACAAACAGGACAAGACATGACTCTTTCTCTAAGTTGCAGTCACTGAATCTACTACCAAGAAGGAATGAGTGACATACCTTTATATCGCTTCCTTAGGTCTTTGTTGTTCCTACTTCGCTCTTGTGCTCTTGTGAAATTAGGTCCAAGACAACACAAACCAACCAAAGTGAAGATAGCAAAATATATTCAATGTCAACCTATGCATATGATCAAGGAGTTATACAATAAAAGAAGAGTGATTTTATGGGAAAGGGACATGCCGCTGTATTATATTAAATGAAAGTAGAAGATACAACCAGATCACCTTGATGTCGCAAGCTTCCTTTTAGTGATCCTTGGTTCCAACACACACACTTTCTCTACACTTGCATGAAGAAGATCCAGTACAACTTGATAAACAAATAGAGTCTTCAAGCTTCAATCCAAACAAGGTTTTTACACAATTCTCTCATAAATTCTTCATTCAATCTTTCTTAACCTCTTCCTTGAGAAACCTTTCATTATATAGGAGAAGGAGAGATGGTTAAAGGGATGAGGATGATCCCACTAAATCTGAGAAGTCAGTCGGATGCCAACCATGCAAATGCCAACTCATTTTCTAGAAGATACTCTTCTAGAACCTTCGTAACTTCCTCTTCCTTTCAAGCTTCAAAATAGGTTCGCACCCTACCTATAGAGAAGACTGTGAATATTTTGTAGTCCAAGTATAGGGTTGTCTGCGAGAATGAAGGATTTTCGCACCCTATAACACAAGAAGCCTGTGAAATCATCTTAAAAATATGCTTTTTAGAAGAAGACAACAATCACTTTTCTCAAGAAAATGGTCTTCACGAGAGCCTGGACACATAACTTGTAGAGACATTACTAGAGTGACCAAAGTAACAGTGTAGTTTATGGAACAATGATATTTAAAAGCCTTTGCTACATGGGAAATTTTCCAAAAGTATGCTTCCTCTTCAAAGAACATAGAATTAGTGATCTGAATGAACACCATGTCATTGCCTAGACAAACACACATGACACCATAGAAAACTGCGAAATGGCCATCTAATAGTGTGATGGCCTGGGAAGCATCGAAAATAGTCAGTTACTAGTCAAACAACTTAATAAGTATTTCCAAACGAAGGGCATTCATCCCACACACTTTATAAACACTGGTGATTTGTATTTTGTTTAATGCCTCTGGAAGCTTGGGTATGTGTAATGTTGATCCATAATTCTCTCATTAAGTAGTTCGATGAAAGTGTTATTGCATTCAAAATTCATAGTGTAACAAGAAAATAATGATAGATCCATGAGTAACTCATTCTTTTTTTATATTTATATGGTCTACAAACTTGGTAGGGAAGGTGTAAATTTTATCTTAACTGTTGATTAATCAACGCATGATAACATCTTGAATGACTTGTTAGGGTTTTTAAATGTATATTTTGACCTAGTGAAATTAATTACTGTAAATAAATTCTTAATAAAAATACAAAATATACAATGACACACACATTACACCTAGATTTTTACCTTGGAATCCCAAACTAGGAAAACCAACAACATGTTTAGAGTCACACCTCTAATATTCTATCCACCATATTTCTCCATTGTTTACAATACAATGAATATCAGATCGCATGACATCCAAAACCCCTAATACATTGACCTAGATTAGTCAACAACCCTAATTCCTTAACCATAATTAGAAAACCATTAATGAAAACTATGTGCCGAAAAAAACACCAAAAAATGGACGTAAAAAACCACCAAATTAATCTCATATCAGTGTATATAATATAACACAGTACATGAGATCAATGTTTCAAAGAATATAACACATACACAACATTCTCCCACTTTTTGTTTTCTTTGCATACAAGGGGTTACAAGATTACATAGTCAACAATCTAGGGAAAAAATGCCCATAGATCCTCTACACCAAGAGAACTTCCTAGTGCTCACAGATTTTGTTAATGAATATGTAACATTCTCCAAAGTTTCCCCCTTCATCAGAAACACCTTCTTGTCTTCAACCATGTCTCTCACAAAGTGATACCGAACATCAATATTATTTGTCTTTGAATGATAAGCCAGGTTATTCGCCAGAAATATTGCATTATGATTGTCACAATCTATCCTTATAGGTTTTTTTACCAACCTAATGCCTGGACACAATATTTGTAAATATACTGCTTCCTCGCTTGCATGAATGGATTCCATGTATTCAACTTATGTAGTTGAGAGCACCACTATAACCCATATTTTTCTCATCCAACTGATTGCTCCTCCAAACAGGTTAAACACATACCCACTTGTAGATATTCCGTGATTCAGATCTCCAACCTAGTCTGCATCAACAAACCCTTGTATTTACAACACTCTATACAATCTTGGTCTTCCTTGGTAGCACAATCCATAACTATTAGTGCCACACAAATACCTGAAATCCCTCTTTACTGTTGTCCAATACTCCTTCCCTGGTTTTGACATACACTTGCTCAAAACTCCCACTGCATGTGTAATTTATGGTCTAGTACAGACCATTGCATACATCAAACTTCCAACTACATTGGCATATGGAACATGAGACTTGTTGTCTTCCTCTTCCTATGTCTTTGGACGCTGATATGCATATAACTTTACACATACATGAATAAGAACTTTGACTAATTTACATTCCTGCATATTAAACCTCTACAATGTTGTCTTGACATATTTCCTCTTATTTGACCAGAGTTTCATGTTTACCCAATCTCGTTTAATTTCCAAGCCCAAAATGAAATTTTCAGCATCGATATCCTTCATGTCAAACTTAGAGGACAACTGATTTTTCACATCCTGGATAATCTCCTTATCGTTTCTTATCAACAACATATCATCCACATACAAGACCAAATAAATAAGATGATCATCGATTAATTTTAAATACACATAGTGATATTCTTTGTTCCTTGTGAATCCAAGTCCCAACATATAAGTATCAAAATTTTGATACCACATCCTTGGTGATTTCTTTAATCCGTACATGGACTTTTTCAGTGTGCATAATAACTTTTTCGTTCCCTTTACAACAAAGCATTCTGATTTCTTCATGCATATTTCTTCTTCCAAATTCCCATGTAGGAATGTTGTCTTCACATCCTTTAGTTTTACTTCAAAATCAAAATCAACAATAATGGATAAAATAAATATAATTGAAGTTAACTTGGAAATAGTAGAAACAAAGTCACCGAAGTCAATTCCCTCTACCTCGGAATAACCTTTTGATACTAACTGAGCTTTTCATTTCTCCACTTTGTCTTCAATATTCAACTTCTTCTTGCACACCCATTTTCTTCCAATGGGATTTCTTCCAGTCGAAAACTCCACTAGATCCCAAGGATGCCATTTCTTCAACCATGGCCTTTTTCTAGAGTTTTCCATTCACTGGATCCACTACCTCCCTAACAGTTCTAGGATCATTATCAGTAATAGACAAAGAAAAATTTGAATGGAAATAAGGTGGAGTATACCTTTTCAATTGCCTTCTTTCTTGAACTGATCTCCTTAATACTGTAGTATGATGATATTCTTCTTATGATTCTTATTCTGATGTAGAGTTTGATTCATTATCCTTCAAATCAAACTCTATTTTATTTGGTTCTTCCTTCCTTGGTAGGACTTCCAATTTGAAAACATATTTGATTTCTCTAAATACCACATCTCATATATACACTACCTTCTTATTTTCTGGGTTGTAAATCTTATAACCTTTTAGATTGTCTTTATACCCAATAAAGATACACTTTTCAACATTTTTATTTAGCTTACTCCAATTTTCCTTTGGAACGTGAACATAGGCATCACAACCAAACAAATGGAGATGTGAGAGAGGGTTTATTACCAATCCATACCTCGTGTGGATTATTTTCATCCAGTGTTGATGAGGGTGATCGATTGATCGAGTAACATGCACTGCCCATTGCCTCTGCCCATAATTCTTGTCCTAACTTGACACCATTGAGAATGAACCTTGATTTTTCCATCAACTTCTTGTTCATCCTTTCTACAACTCCATTTTGTTGAGGTGTATATGGAGTAGTATTCTTCCTTTCTATACTACACTTCTTACATAATTCTTTGTATTCATTTCAACATAACTCTCCACCATTATCTATCCTCAACACCTTAATTCTTTTCTCTGTTTGATTCTCCACAAGAGCCTTAAACTATTTAAACATGTTAAAGAATTCAGATTTATTCCCGAGGAAATATATCCATGTATTCCTTGAGAATTCATCTATAAATGAGATATAGTACACATATTTTCCCAGTGATGAAACCGACACAGGTCCAAACAAATCATTATGCACCAACTGTAAAATTCCCTCTACCCTCATTGCACCAAAGGGGAATCTCACCTGATTATGCTTCCCATATACACAATTTTCACATAAATCAAAATATAGAGAGCAGTTAGACATAACTTCAACCATACCTTTACCGTGTAGTAGTCGAAAACCCTTTTCTCTGATATGCCTAAGTATTTGATGCCACAACATAGCCTTTTATCCAGAGATTGTAGGAGTTTTTTCTTCTTCATATCTAATCTCAGGAACAATGGAACTATTACATCCATCACTAATAGTGAGTCCCTACAAATTATACAGAGTTATAATCCAAACTCCCTTCAGCAACACCATTTCTCCTCGAACCATCCTATAGGTTTCTTTCTCAAACACTATTTTTACCCATGCATCATCTATTTTTCTTACATAAATCAAATTTATACCCAATAATGGGATGTGTAGAACACCATGGAGTGTTATAATCCTTTCATCCATGAGATTCAACTTCAATTTTCATCGTTCTATGATTTTTTCTTTCGAGTAATCACCTAGGAAAACATCACCTCCATCATACCTTTCATATTCACAGAACCACTCCATGTGGGGAGTCATGTGAAAGGATGCACCTGAGTAAACCAGGCATGTCTCATGATCCACATGTGTGCTTGAAGAATACAAGTACACATCACCTTCTTCTTTTGTGAAGGTTTTTTGTTTTTCTGTAGAAGGAGAGCCATTAGATCGCTCTCCTCTATCAACACTTTTGGATTTGCATTGCCTCTTGTAGTGCCCTTCTTTTCCACATCTCTAACATACATTTACAAAATTTCCAAGAGATTTAGATCTTCCCTTAGATTTATACCTCCCACTTGAGGACTTAGATCTATTTCTTTCCTAGGAGTGTCCTCTTGCAAACAATGCATCTATGCTCTATCCTTCCATGTTCTTCCGCCTCATATCCTTCTTTGACAAGGATGAGACCACATCATTGAAACTTAAGGTAGTTGTATTACTACCTATGGAAACAACTAGACTATCCCATGATTTTGGTAAAGAGAACAATAAATTGATACACTTATCTTAATCAAGAATCTTAAAATCAATAGATAATAACTAACTTACCATTATATTGAAGGAGTTTATATGTTTTGTCATTGAGTATCAATATTTCATATTTATGTTATACATATTATTCCACAGGAAAAACTTGTTTACCAGGGATTTAGACTGATACAAACTCCCCAACTTATTCCATAAAGCCCTGGTTTTATCTTCTCATGCAACATTCAATAATACTAAATTTGAGAGACACAACCAAATTTTTCTCTTTGCCTTCCAATCTAACTTTACCCAATATTCTGCTAAAACGCCTGTAGGTACAATATTTGGATCCACATCAATCCAATGATATTTTTCCACCAACAAATCTTCTATCTTGAGCTTCCACAACTCAAAACATTTTCCATTAAATTTCTCTATCTCTATTTTTAAACTGCTCGCCATTTATTTTCACCTGAAGAATCAATATTTGATGCAAACCCTCACCTTCACCTGGGGCCCACGCGACCTCCTGTTCTAAGTATTGTTCACAAACACATCTAAATGAGCTCTCGAGGCCCTACAAAGCCCCCAAAAACAAACACAGGTCCCTTATTTCCTTCCCCTATGCCTCAAAACAACTAGCGAGGATCCACCATGTGGCTTCGGGCTGAAATCATGGACCAAACTCCCCTTTTTAACAAAATTCGGCACTAGAAACCTTCTCAACCGATGAAAACATCATATGACTATAGTCTGGGGCTAGGCACTAGCCAAAACATGCTACTTCAGTGCTCTAGAGCTCCGGGCCCTAGGCGATTCAAAGGTTCACCACCTCTACTCCTTTGAATACATGATCTCGTGAACTGACGGACCACCTGCGAGATCAATGGACCACAATCTACGAAAAACTAATGGCCAATATCTTCTACATCGCTCCATACTTTTGGGAGTTTGGATCGTTCCAAATCTTAACCTTCGCAAAGTGATAAACTCTGAATATGATCAGACGGCTCCGCATTCCCCCAAATATCAATGGCTTGCATTCCCTTTACACTTTGGGCTTCGACCTTTTCTTATTAACAACACCAACAATATTCCAGAGTCACAGACTCACGAACACCCAAACGATGGCAAGGATTAACGACCCATAATGCAACGAGATCAACAACTCATAATGACTCTGAACTCCGGGCTTCATATCTTTCTGCTGCTTTACCATCACTTCCTCTTGAATACGCGACTATCAAAATAATCGAGATATAATATTCTAGATTTGACAATCCACTGATGCGTGTCCTGTGAATAGATGAGCTAGAATTAATCTCAAACTCCAGGTATTCGGAGTCTTCCGAGTCTCAACAACCCTTTCCTCTTGGACTGGATAAATATAGGAGTTCTCCTCCATCTTCCACATGTATCCTTTCTGATATATGGCTGATATTAGTTCCAGATCCTCAAAACTCCAGGTGTTTTCTTAAATATGCACCCTCTCTCCTTCGAAGTTCCAATCCACCAGATCTATGGATCCGTTGACACATGTCTTGTGAACGGAAGGTCATGATGAGTTCGAGCCTTCTGGGACCTGGACTCCACTGCGCTCCTCCCACATGACTTTTGTCAAACACACGAAGTCTTAACGAATTCTAGGGTTAAACCTCAAGCAACTTACCTGGATTGGATGACTGTCGATCCTCACACCTAGATCTAATGGTGATGATCTATTCCCCTTCGTGCATGCTCCTCCTTCTGCTAGACTATGATGTAATTGTCTAGACTTCTCCCGACAGCTGATCCAAGCACTTTCCCTAAGCCCTAATCATCAAATTTACTATCAAACAAGAGATGAGTGACATACCTTTGAATATCGCATCCTTCTATCTTTGTTTTCCTTTCTCCACTCCGGTGCTCTTGTGATATTGGATCTGCAATGACATAAACCAACTCAAGTGAAAGCAACAACATTATATTCAATGAAAACTTATACATGTGATCAAGGAGTCTTGTAATAAAATGAGAATGATTTTATGGGAAAGAAACATGCCAATGTATTATATTAAGTAAAAGTGGAAGATACGACCAAGCAACCTTGATGTTGCAAGGTTCCCTTTTAGTGGCCCTTTTCTCCAACACACACACTTGATCCAAACTTGCATGAAGAACATCCACAATAACTTGATGGACAAATGAAGACCTCAAGCATCAATTGAAGTAGAATTCCTCACATAGTTCTCATCCTATTCCTTCATTGGTTCTTTGCTTAACCTTTTCCATGAGAAACCCATCATTATATAGGAGAAGGAGAGATGGTTAAATAGATTAGGATGATCCCACCAAATCAGAGAAGCAAGTAGGATCCAAACCATACAGATGCCACCTCATGTTCTAGAAGATCCCCTTCTAGAACCTTTGTGAAATTCAACCTTTTCTTAGTGTTTCAACATCCCCGCACCCTGGCTATTGTTCAACTTGCGGAAACGTCGCACACCAGTTTCAGGACAGATTGCGACGATCAATCATCATCACACGGTATCTTATGCTTGACCTATGGCAACCTTTATTAACAAGTTTTTGTAGAAGAGGAAGCCAATCATTTTCCTCATGAAGAAAGGTTCTTTTGGGAGCCTGAGCACATGCTTGTAGAAACATTACTAGGGTGACTAAAATAATGTGTAACATAATTCCCCCCAAAGTATGCGGCTGGAACTCATGACAACCGAAATACTTTGTATAATGTGTGTGTGTGTGTGTCGGAAACAAGGAATGCGCCAATCAAGAACTTTCAAACAATCAATAATCTGCACAATATAATATAATTTCTTAGGTAGGCATTCCCATGCTCATACTACAAGCGATTTAAATCATAAATGTCAGTAATGGCCACCAATCATACATTGTGGATCCATGTCACCAAGATTCTACATAGCCACCAAGAATACAATGTGGATCTATGCTCTAGAAAACTCAAATTCAGACATAGCCATGAGACATACAAAGTGGATCTATGTGTCAATACAAATCATAAATAATCCATCACAACTTGGACCAAAATGATGATATCCAGGGTCTTCAATGCCGTCATCCGTAAGTACGAATCTAGCCATGCGATTACGGGTGCTGAAGTTGAACATGGTAGAAACCACTTGATTACCAACCATTGATGAAAACCATTAACAAGTGCGATGGAAATCACCGTTTATGTCAATGAATTCCAAGGTACCTTAGTAAAATCCAAGGAATGTGAATAAATGAGCTGAAGTTGAACACTCAATGGAATCTCTTGATCATGGAACAATGATGTGAACCCACTGTCGAAAGTGAAGAAACCTGCCATTGAGGCATGTAGGTTCTAAGGTACTAAATGATTTCTAAGTCTTGTTCTTGGATGATGAGTTGAAGTCGACAGGAAAAGACTCGTCACAGGAGGGCCTTGATGTATCCCCCATCAATGACATGAAATAAGTAATAGATTCGAGTTAGATCAAAGTATGAAAATGATTTGAAACTGACACAGGGAAGGCCGACATGGTAGGAATTGATAACTGCAGATGGCAGACTCAATAGAGGGATTTTTTAGGGTTGGACTTCTCTTGAACATATGAACGACATGACAATGGTGTTGGCAGCATTGACTCAAGGATGACCCAATATATTAACTTGCGGAAGGCCAGACGAGAGACAAATGGATTTCCCAACCTGGATAGAATGATAAAGGGGATGTCATGTTCAAGAGCGACTATTACTTCCACTAACACAAATACAGAGACACATTTCTTTCCCAAAATTCCCCCCACCATTTCTGGTGAGTACCTCTTTATTTTTATGCAAGCTTGAGGAGGATAACATATGCTTGTTGATGTAAGCTCATCCTTCGAATGAGTCCCTTGGAGTATGTTTAAAGAACCCTAAGAAGGAGTGGTTTGGTTCCATATAAGTCTTTCGATGTTTGTTTAACGAGTCCAAAGAGAGAAAACTCGGGGGTTTTTCATATTTAGAGAGTCTAAAAAAAACTTAAAGAGAACTCTCTCAGTTTTGTTTTCGTAAATTAGATTGATGAGACCAAAAAAGTGATAACCTACCGCCCATCAAATGTTTTATTCAAATACTTTTACGAGCGTGAAAAGAACAAGGTTGCTCGGCAATATTTTCATTTTTACGGAGTGTGAAAAGAGATTAAAGGATACTCCATGAGTTTTGTTTTTCATGTTACCGTGACGAGTATGAAAAGATGACAAAAGTATACTCGGTTGAGTTCTCATTGATTTGCGAACATGAGAATGAACAAAGATTGAGCTCGAGGTTTTTCCTGAAAAACCCAGAAAGTATGCGTACATGCGACAAACGTAAAAACAAACCAAGAAACATATCTGTGTTGCATCATTTAGGCTGCTAGATTATTCATTTGTGAAAAATCAAAACACTTACAATTTCATTAGAACTTTAGGTTTTAGGTAAAATTCATAAAATAATATAAAATATCAATGGAAAAAGTAAAACGTTAATAAATATAGGTAAAAACTCCTTTTTACCATTCCATTGTCATTTTACCCAAAACTTGTCCAAAAAACCCTATTTTACCTCAAACTTCCACTGTGGATTGCGGGAGGTACGAGAAATCATTCGAAAAACGACTTCCACTAAAAAGGTAATCTTCTTGTCCTCTTCATTTTCCATGGATTAATTTATGTTTTCATTGGTTAAAATTAGTTTTTGAGTAGGATTTCATGAGGGTCGGTGCACGTGGGGATCATCGTAGGTGGCTTATATCGTTCCCTGAGGAAACCATAGGTTTCCACAGGCGGCCTTATGGTTGAACTGCAGCGATTTCGCACCATGTATAAACCCTCACCTGCATCGTGCGCAACTCAAAAATTTATTAGGTATGTTTGGCCAATAAAAATTTCCAATAAATCAAAATAAAGATGTTGATTTCTCCTTCTGGCTCCAATGTAGGATTTTGACTGTCAGAATGTTGGAGTGGAGGGAGAGAGAACATGAGGATGATGATTACTGCGTTGGGAATGACCCAAGAACGGTTAATTCCCTCCAACAGTGTGGGCTGCTGAAGTTCTTCAAGATCTAGGGCATGAGGGCCCAATTGAGGTTGCTTGAGTAATTAGTCCACATGTGGGATGTGGATCAACATGTATTCCATGTGTGAGGCCACATACTCTCTCTAGATATCGAGGATATATATTTTTTGATGGGATTATCTTTCCATGGATCTCGTGTGACATTGACAGACAACAGAGGTGGAAGTCTACCGATGAGTGAGTATATTCATCGGTATTGTGAACCAGAGGCAAAGAGACGTAGTGGAAAGGTTGCCATTAGGGATGTCTGAGATTTACCCTTTCGAAATATCCTTTTCACTATATCACAGATGGCGGGGACTGCATATCCTCATATGTCTCTCTAGAGTTACTTCCAGTATGCAATGGAGTACATGGAGCCACGGGTCTTTAACTGGTGTGATGAGGATCTTCAGATCATGAAGAAACAATTGACCAAGTGTAGGAAAGGTGATTTGAAACAATTTAGATATGAGTCAATTTTGGTGTCCTTCTTCCTGGAGAGGTTTCCACATTTTCATCTACAGGTAGAGTGGGGCATACCGGCCCCACAAGATCCAAGAATGAAGAGGTGGTGTGACCCCATGGCTTGACACATGACTGGTTTTAAGAACCAAATATCAGTATAGCATAGAAAAACCTCAGAATAAGTACTCAACGTCTTGAAAAAGAGAGAAACTCAGATAATAAGCCTCTTTGAGGGGGAAAC
Organism: Picea sitchensis; assembly: GCA_010110895.2. Lineage (NCBI taxonomy): Eukaryota > Viridiplantae > Streptophyta > Pinopsida > Pinales > Pinaceae > Picea > Picea sitchensis. The sequence continues at coordinate 71,857 of SNQJ01S0044141.1, forward strand.
CTCCTTATGCCCACATAAATGTACAATTACTAGATGATTCAAAATGAAAATGTCTCCTTGGTATATATAGGAGACTAGGAGGTATAATTACAACTAATGGACTAAAGCCGACATAAATAAAATAACATTACTAATACAATATGCGCTAATTAAGGGGTAATGAGCCACTATTTAGGGATTAACATGCCCCTCCCCTTGAGACAAGTGTTGTTCACAATGCTTGAGTAACTCTGGATGTTTCTGTATAAAAGACTCATCTTCCCAAGTGGAATCTTCAGCCGATAGTTTCCTCCATTTAATGAGATATTCTGAAATGGATCTATTCCTCAGCTGGCGAATTCTTGTGTTAGTTATGGATTCAGTATCCAATATGATTTTTCCTTCCTCTTCAAGTTCTGGCAATATAGTTTGAACTGGGATCTTGTCACCTATAACCTTCTTTAATCATGAAACATGGAAAATTGGGTGTACTCATGAAGATGCAGGCAACTCCAGTTTGTATGCCATAGTACCAATCTTTTCCAACACCTTATAAGGTCCATAATACTTTGGTGATAATTTATTATCCTTCTTGGCTTGCTTGAGGGACATCTGTTTGTGTGGTTGTAGTCTTAAAAACACCCAATCCCCTACTTCAAAACTTATGACACTACGATGTTGATCTACTTGTTGTTTCATACGCTTTTTTGACATGGTTAGGTTGTGCTTTAATATTTGGAGAACTTGTTGTTGATGCTCGATGTGATCTTGCATTGCTTGAACCTTATATTTTTCTTTTAGAGAAGAAGTGATGGAAGGAGGGTGGTATCCATAGAGTACCATAAATGGTGTTATTTTTGTTGCAGTATGAAAGGAAGTGTTAT
>SNQJ01S0044142.1:0-32152 GCA_010110895.2 Picea sitchensis
ACATTCAAACAATATATATACATATATATAATTTTATATAAAATTGACAAAATAAAAAAAGATAATGAATATATAGCTAATTACCATGGGACGATATTCATTCGATCCGACATCAATGTGACCATATTTCCTACAATGTTTTGTAGCTGTTGCTATTAAAATTCTTACAGGACATCTGAGGCAACATTTTTTACAAGGGCAATAACATCTACCATGACCCTTTTCACCCGCTTTACTTTTTTCCCCACCTCTAACAACATTCTACGACATTTTTCCGCACAAAAATACCCTTTCGGAATCGTCGTTTTTATAGAAATATTGTCGCAACATCTTTGAATCATCAAATATTTATAGTGAAATTTCAGGTCACTATCATCGCAATTGCGATGAACGTGACCTAGAAATATTTTTTTTTTTTACCTATTTATTTTAGGTCATTTTTAACGGTCAATTTTAAGGTTAAGTCACACATCTCTATTGCGGCAGACAAAGTATCGTCGTTGCTTTTGCGATGAACTTTGACCATAATAATCTAGTCAAACTACCTGCGTTGAGATTGTGATGAATACGGGGTGGATTTAAAAAACTTGAACTTTTTCTCTTGCATGTTGCGATGAAAGAGTACTTTCGTCGCAAGTGGTCATCGCAAAATTTTCAATATGTAGTAGTGAGTGATGCACATCACCTTCATCTCCAAAATTCTTCCAACTATCTTGAATAACTTTTTGGGCCAATCCTTAATTCAACTTGGATATTGTCTTGTTGCTACTCATCCCATATATATATAGAGTTCGATATTTTTCTCTTGGTCAACAAAAAAAGTCTTTCTATATATTTCCAATGAGAAAACATACATTGTTTCCCAGATCTCTCAGGAGGGTTCTTACAGAGACCTAACTAGATAAAACATTTATTCATACTTGTCTTTCAGACGTTACACCCGATATTTCTTTAACAATTGCCTAATAAATACTATATGGGCTCCCAGGGTTAAGATATGATATTACTTCATCATTTTCCAATCTCTTTTCTTGCAGCTGTTCTTGTTAGAATGCTTCTTGTTTTCTTGTTCAAAGTCCATATGCTAGCATGCTTTTTCTGGGATATCAATATCCTTCTTGGTTTCAAGGTAACTGGAAATAGTACGTTGTCACCATGTACTTTTTTCCTGCACTTAGGGTTATTTCCCCCTAACTATGGGGGGAATCTCTAGATGACTTTATGAGTCAAACTACAATATAATAAATGGTCAATGGCACCCAATTCAAACTACTAGTTGTTGCCCTAGACAAATTTGTTCGTATGAATGGGAAAACAACAAGAAGTAAGTGATTAAATGACAAAAAATTCACACAACAAATGATGCAATATTTACTGATAATTCAGAGGATGAAGTCTAATGCAATTACTCTATGAAAAATGCATCAATAAAGCAACAACAAAATTTACAACAAGTTGTAAATTGACTGTTTAGAGGATGAAATGGCACATAAACTATGAAGAAAATTAATATAAGGTTGGGCAAGCAACTCAATGCAATTATATGATAAAAATCTAAACAACAAGCTCCTATACCTTCTAGGCAGGGACTTGTTCCTTTGCAACCTTCCTTGTTAGGTTGTAGAAATAGAATCTCGATCAATTTGTTTTTTGGTTGTGTAAAATATATCGAGTGATTAACAAAGTCAAAGATATCTTATAAAAAATAATGTAAATGCACATTTAACATAACCTTCCATCCTCAATTTCTACCCGAAGATTCATATGGCAATCCTTCCTTCTATAATTCCACATTTCCACCTAATGTCTAGGTGATTGAGACGCTTAAAGGTTTCCAATGAACCTATAGAAAACCCAATTATTTTGAGGTAGGAGATTGGTAAAATTCCTTTTAATATTTCATGTGACCTTATTAGGTTGTAGTGGCATAGTCTCAATGGACCCCTTTTATGGTTGTGTAAAATACATCCGATGGTTGACAAAGACAACGACAATGACGAAGGAAAACAAAGACAAATATGGCTTAATTAAATTATGAGGAAAGGCCCAACTAGTTTAAAGAGAGACAATTTGTGGGGCACACTAAGGTACATGACAAAGTTAGTGTTAAGAGAAGTTGCAAAATCAACTTTGATCATGCATCTACTATGGAGTTTGGGATGCTTCTTGTTTGATAGATTTAGTTTAGTCATTGGATTAAAGATACACATTGGAGAATTTGCGTTCAAAGTTAAAACTTCAAATTGAGCGTGATATACTACATCACTTCCTATAGTACTCAATGGCTATAGATATTAACTACTCATGCAAACTAAAAAAATGGAATGGATTCAATAAAAATGGTGCAAGTTGCCGCAACTTATTGGAGCAGTATCATTAAGATATGCATGCACATGATTTTTGCTTAATCATAATCCTTATTGATTTGAGGGAATACAATTATATCAGTTTATGGAAAGTGTCCATAGGTGTTCTTATCATTAGTCGCGTTGTAAATATATTGAATTTTTATCGTCACCAATTGTATGATAACACCATTGCAATGGTATATTTCTATTACCTATATGTTGTCTGAATTTTGATTCCCTACTATTCTCTTGTATGATGTCCATTGACAATAAAATACTAATAAGAAGAAGAATAACAAGTGAATATGTTAGAAAGTGGTTAGCCTCTACCAAATACAAAAACTCAGAAAGTAAATAAGTTGTAGATGAAACATAGAAATTGAGAAAGTGAATGAGAAATCATAAGAATATTAAAAAAGAAATTGAGAAAGTGAATGAGAAATCATAAGAATATTAAAAAAGTTATAGAATTTGTCATATTAATAAGTTATCATCATAAAAAATTAAATAAAAATATATTAGGTTATAAATCAATTTTGGATTCTGCAAATGAAAAGTAAATTGTTTCTATGGAAAATGACAATGATATACACTTATCTTGTGTTCTTGGAATAATTTCTACTCCTTAAAAATATTATTTCCTCCTATTCCACAATGTGAACACTAGTCCACAATGGTATATATAAATATAATATATAAATATATTACTATAAGTCAAATATACTTCCTCCTCAGACATTAAAAAGGTTTTGATATACCTCAACCACAGCTAATAGGGAGGCTGCTCAAGAGGGACTCTATGTGGACCCACTTTCGTTATGAAAATGTATGGGTTATAGGAAGAGCCCAATCAGGTACATGCATAAGTGAGAACCTTTCAAGTATATCTTGAAGATTATGTAGAGAAGACCCCTAGTGCGAATGAGTAATAGTCCAAATCTTCCATTTTCCAGTGTTAGCTATTCTCAAGTAACTGTTTTTCACCCATTAACCCATTGGTAGCACGTTTTGAGCAACAATTTCGTCAAAATTTTGTTTCTCTCTTTCCTTCTTTTCACTACCAAACATTGTTGGAAGTTGGAGGATGGTTCAAGGACAAACTATATTTTTCGACGCTGAATAATGTTGTACATGTTTTTGGTTAATAAGTAATTAATTGTATAAGACAATTTTATATTGATGTGGATTAAACCTTTGATGAAAATCATGGTTCTGCTCATGGGCTTACTTGAATTATGGTTTTCTTCACTCCAAAACCAGGTTGTTGGGGGATTCTTTTTTTAAGTAAGGAAAATCTATATTATTATAAACAAGATATACATACATGCCTGAACTGTATCAATTTCCAGAAAAAAACATGAAACTCTTCTACAATAATAAAAAAAAGCATGAAAAATTACCAGCCCTAGAGGGGAAACCAGACTAGAAAAAGCATAATTTGTCTTAAAATATGAAGTTTGTGTGACTATCGATGTCTAAAAGGATTGTTAAGACTTCCTATGATAGAAAAAACGTGATATAAAAGTGAACTGAAAAATTGTGAAGCATGTTATTCCTTGGCATGAGGAACCTGAGAGAAAGATGGTCCCGCGACATCAAGGTGAGTAGTAGCAGAAGAGGACTCCTCCCATGGTTGATTAGTAGTAGGAGGTTTTAAGATTCCTCCATGTCATTGATATATCTAGGTCACCACCAATAGAACATATGCATTATGCTCCTCAAGATTCTCCATTATGTTATTCAACTAGCATAATTCTTCATCATTGGGAACATTTCCAGAGCCACTCTAGTTTTGGTGTGCCAATAGAGCCCTGTATATGAAATATTGAGTTCCTGTTCGGGTACAACCAGGGTTTTGGGATTAAGCCACCCACCGCTGCTCAAACTCCTCAAAGATCTTAAATACCTTGAATTTCAACGGGACTCTCCAACTTCTATCGGGTTTCCTAGTCTCCTCGTGGACAAAATCATGGTAAAAATACGCAACAACGAAAACAACCCTGAAAACCCACGATAAACCAACAAAAGAGGAACAAGTCTTACAACCACTAGGATCCATGAGGATGCAAAACAGAGACACAGAAGAGCCATACACAGTCCTGATAAAACCAAAGCTCATCCAATTGAGATAGTAGACCTTCAACAAAATAAAAACCATGGTCTTCCCCTGGTTATTTATTTGCATTAGAACTGAAATTCCCTTCAGCTACAAATGTATCGGGCTTTCATTGGACATCCTAGGTATGAACATCATTATTATGTCAGGGCATGAGCCAAGTCTCCAACTAGTGAAATTTCTCATTCCCACAATCCAATCAATCCTCTCCATTAACAATAATGAAGTTTCATCCCAACTGAAGTATAGACCCCCAGACTTCCTTATCGTGTCGCTCGACTAATATTTCATACTAACAATCTCTCGATCCTCACCATGATCTCCAATAACCCTTCATCTCAGTTGAAGTACAAACCCCCTAAATTCTGAAGTGTATGAGTCGGCCACTTGTGGAATGGAGTTACGATCCATCACCTCTGAGTAGGCCACGTTATCGAGAGGATGAGTTTACACCCCATATAGAGAAAAAAAATATACCTGAGCCAATGAAAAGAAACCCTACTTGAGGGGAAGGGGGGGGAGCTCATCCCATCTAGAGTCAATAAACACAAGAGGATTAACAAAGCTTGCATTGGATAAAATATCAACCACTTTGTTAGCTTCCCACTTGACATGTGAGGGGATAAGGAAGTAGATGTGGGAAAGGATAGAGATAAGAAGATCAATGAGAGTTTCCAATCATCGGTGGGTGGAGAGCTCAGATGGAGCAGATCCCCATTGGAGATTGGAGAGCATGTGAATGATAATATTGGAATCTCCTTCCACAATAAGCTGGGAGAATTGATGCATGCTAGCAATCTCAAGACCACGAATGTGGGCCCAAAGTTTTGATGCATTGATGGAATTGATACCAATGTGACTATGGAATATTATGAGGATTTTTAATGGAAGGTTCCTAAAAACACTCATAACTAGAAGGTCTTGATTGCTCCTTGAAGCACCATCAAAATTGAGCTTCATGAAACCCCAAGGGTGGGATACCAGGAAAAAGGGTGATAACCTGAGAGGGTATGAATGATGTTGAAAAGAGAGAAGGGAAGGGATGAGGGTAAATCAAGAGAGAGAAGGGAATGCTCATGTGGGGAACATTTGATGTGTTCAGGGTCCCATTTTTCTTTTAGGATGGTCTCCTCAATGTCTTATTTAATCCAGATCAAGATGAAGGTCAGATGTTGAGACTCATTCTTGAATATTATTCGACAACGCTCCTTCTAAATCTCCCATAGTAAGAAACCTGGGAAGAGTTTCCATATGTGATTTAGAATTGGATTTCAGAATCAATTTTCCCTCCAAGAGGAGATGGTAGATTTGATGGAATCCTTGGTGTGATCGGTTTGCTGAAAGGAGATGGCTCCTTGGTCCCAGAGAGAATTGTTGAAGGAATACAGATTGAGATATGTTCCATGCACCTTTCTCTTTAGAAATAATAAGTATCATGGTCCTAATAAAACCTGCTTGAGGAGATGATTCCAAGAGTATTTTCATGTGAGAAACCCCATGTGAGAAAGGTTGGTGGTCACTTTAAATATAAATTTTAATTCAAAATTTTCCTCCAAATGTCATCTTATAATATATATGAATAATGTGTTTCTAGATGATAAGTGCTTTTTAGAGTAAATAATCCTACAGGACGATATCCCCATCTTAGTTTTTCCTGCTAAGAAGAGATATTTTTTTCCTTTTGTTAAGGTTCTCCATCGGTGAGCATAAAAGGGGATGATCCTAGAGGTGAATGTGATATAGATCTAGGCACCATGAGTACCAATCAGAATATGATTATACTGGAGACCAATAATAGTTTAAAATTAACCCTTGAAGCACTTGAAAAGATAATTTTAAGGGGGGCTAGCCACAGATCAGATTGAATAGTTGAGAGTTGTTGCCAAGAGTCCTCCCAAAATAGACCATTGTCGATTCAAATTTCAAAACCTGTTGTTGAATGAGGGCTATGTTTCCAAGTAGTATTCTGATAAGGAGCCTCAAAATAGAGAATCCATCATTCAACATAGTTTAGATAAATCAGACTTTGATCTAAGTTTTGCTCTCAGTCTCTTTGTAGTACTCCTTTCTTTTGTATCCACCTCCACCATATTTTTTCTCCCAAAACCTGGTTGAGAATTTCAAAGATCCCCATGCCAAGACCTCCCATTTTAGCTTAGCAGACATATATGTTCTAAGCCACTAAGGCCCATTTGATGTTTAAGATCCCACCATAAGTTCCTTTGGAGGATTGACTTCTTTTGAGAATCTATTTGGGAGAACCAGCATTGACAAGAGATATAGAGGGACTACTTGGAGAATAGATTTGAGAAGGACGAGGCAACCAACAAGGTTAAGGGGATGAAAGGTCCAACTATAGAGATTTGTGTTGATCCTTGAGGGGAGATCTTCCCAAGAACTATTGCACACAATAGAGGTGAGAAAGGGGACCCAAAGTTATTTGGATGGACAAGAGCTCCTAGCAACCCAGAATGTGGGAGACATGAAATTGGATAGAGAGAGAAGTGTTGAAGAAGAATATCTGGGAATTTAAGTGATTGATTGAGGTTCCTGAGGCTTCCATGAAGTCATCAAGAGATTTTTTAAAGGATATTTCTTCCCTCACAGATGGTACACCCATTAACATGGTATATGTTTGCGCAAGATTGATCAGACCAGGTCCTTCTCAGGTTACAAACAAAAGGTATGGAGTAGTCTAGACTGCTAGCATTTTCGTATCCTCCAAAGAGAAGAAGTCTAACCCAAAGCGCTGCCAAGATAAAGGGGATATGGAATGGCAAGGAGAGTACTTAGGTGTGTTCACATAACCTTTAAGATTCATCCCGATCTTGCGCAAGACATCTAACTACATAACATATCTAAACTCATATATGCAAGAACTGAAGCTACTTATGTTGTGGAAAAGAATTCAAACATAGAGACATCACGTGGAACTTATGAACCATAAAGAAGTACTATAAAGATATAATGCATAAGGATAAACATAAAGACACAACATATTTTGAAAATTTGATCTCCTTCATATATTATCTTCAGATATTTCTCAATTAAAATCTTAGAGATACACAGTACGCCTCATATGTGAACCTCCGGCTATGGAACCAGTCAGAGATCTAATTCCAAAATGGTGGCATGATTACATTATGCATCAAACCCAACTCTCAATAGTAGACAACTATGAGACATCAACTCACTGTTCAAGAAGAGTTGAACCAAACCCTTACAATCAAGGATCCAACCCTAGTATAAGCTAAGTCGTGTGGTCTTTTGGCTTTGTTTGTATGCTTTCTGTTCTATTAACCCTTTTGTTGATGGTACTTCTGCTGGTCCTTTTCACAACTGATTTATGTTTCTTCCTTTCTCTCTGTGTCCAACTTTCAGAGTTTGCATTAACCAGATTTAGGCTGTACTGGGATTAGTCCTTCTTATGCGAACTCTTTTTCAAAATGAAGGTACTCATTAGGTTTCATTCACAAATTTGATTCGCCTCGAAGTCAAGTACTGAATTTTTCAGCGCCCAGGAGTAAATCCTTACTTTTCCTTTGTCCTCCTTTTCTCCTCTTCTCTTATGCTTTGTGCTTTCTCTTTGCTCTCAAACTAATGGGTAGGCCCAACTTTGGGACCAACTCCAAGGCCTACTTCCTCACTTCTTGAAAGCTCCCAAATTTATCCTGCCATTTCATGGCAAGGAGTGAGGCCTTTGCAATGAACTGTTGGGTCACATCTATAATGCATCCCTTAGGCTTGGATGCTGCACCAACAGTTCCATTCGTGACCCATTGCATTAACTTGATGCATCTTCATGTAAAATGTTTGAATCATAGGCCAGAATCCATGCAACTTCGTCTTAGCTACAGTTTGTGCCTCAAATAGGACGTTCAGTTCATTGTCTGCCTGTTAGATTTGGTCAAACTTTTGTTTCTCTAGCTGATCCATCATACGCAGAACTTCTTATTCAACTTGTAGATTCCGTGCATCATTATCCTCCGTTCCAAGGTTGCATCTAAATGATGATGCCCATACAATCGCTGATCAAAATATTTGTGTAATCTAACTGCAGTTTTGTGTAGTGCTTCTCCAGCATTGCTTCCTTCCAAAGACTATCTTCTCCATCTTCTTTGCAACTTCGGGAGGCTATTTCTCCATTTTGCCTAGATTTTCACAATAACGCGACTTCCATGTCACAAAGACAAATGCACACCAGACGGTGCTCCTGGACCAACTCACCTGACGCTCGCTCTACATCAATCGCCTTTCGGGAAGTTGGGTGCCATCTCCCAATATCACGCCGTGCTTCAATATTTTCTGACTCTTCAACTGTGTTCTCAACCTGTATCTTTTCATGTTCCTCTTTTTTTCTGCATGTTTTCACAATGAGTGCTTCCTCCCTTGCAAACTCAGACATTTCTCGCTGTCGAGCCTCCGCCTAGTTGATCAGTTGATTCTCTGGTCATTCCAACCAAGTGTGTTGTTAGCCATTGTGCAAGGTCAATAGAATATGGTGTTTCATCCCTAGGTGCTTGAGTCTGCAGTGGAATTCCACTAGCCATTGAGTTTTCTAAAGAGTCCTACCTCCCTCCTCTCTCTCCCTGCCAATGGTCCCCGGTGCAAGCCTCACATAACGCATGATGGTAGGAGAGGCCAAACCTCTTTCTTATCTAGAAGAGCTGCAACAATCAGGTAATCATGGGAGGGTTTTTGAGAACCAAATGCATTTGTTCGCACAAATGTCATGTTCTTCCCGAAGCTTTTAATCACCCCTTCTCACCTCTCGTATCTCTTTCTTTACTTGCATCTGCCTCAGAGTTTCACTTTCTGCAAGGCAAGGCAAGCAACATCCCTCAACCTTGGTTTTTGAGGAAATGTGTTGGGATCTTTGAGCTTGTGGCTCCTCCACCATTTGAGTGTCCTTATGTTGCACAAAAGGCACAATCTGTTCGTCTTGGGTGTCTATGTTTAGACCAATTAGCTACAGTCTCTACTCCGGTAATTCTGGGTTTGGACCAGAAACTTTGGTCTCTGCTTTCAGGAAACTCCGGCTTGTTTCTCGAAGTTATGACTTGGTTTTTCTAGGGGTTTGAGTTGCATCGGCTCTGGATTAGTGGTTTGTGGTGGACTGGTGGTTTCTAGGGTTGGTGACCTGCTGTGGTAGATGGGGGGTGCTCGATGATGATGGTGGATGGAAGGGTATCGGGCTCAGGGTCGTCCTGAATATGGATAACTAAGGTTTCTCGGACCATTGAGCGGGAAAGCGTGAGGATGAAGGATGAAATGCTGAGGGTTCAAACTTACCCGGACGAGACCCAAGTTCCCAACTTTCACATTGGTTCTACAGGGATGAATGAAACACTCAAGATCCCATTGACATCCTTACCCGCCGCACATGGCTTGCTCGGTAACTACAGTGAAGATCAGAAACTCTTCTTTTCATTCTAAGGTCAGATCTCCTCCTCCTCTGGAAGCTCCCACCGTTTCTAGATCTTCTTTCTCTAGTCCTAATCTTGATCCTACCCCTGCTTCTTTCCTTTCTTCTTCAACAACCTTGACAGAAAAATGTAGTGTATCCTGCACTTCATGCTGAAGAAGGTTTAACTCTCAATTACCACATTACCTCTTTGTCAAGGCCTCCTAGCCAGGGGATAGAATGGAAGCATCCTGAATGGAATTCCTCAGCATGCCTTGGCCATACAAATATATGATGTCGGTTCATGATGAAAGAAATGTTCCTCATGTTGTAGTTGAGGAGCTCTTGCAGAATGTGAAACCTCTAAGTTGCATCCAATAACCTTTTGTACCATTTGGAGAATGTTGAGTTTTTGAAGGGTGTGTTCTCCAAGTTTTCCTTGAATGCCAAGGCTCAAAATTACCCTACACAAGGCACCCTTACTACTAGTGCCACGACTCACCAGTGGTTTTAATTTTAGCAGCATCAGAACACTACAATGTGTATCCATACATGAAGGTGGTGCCTCCTTCTCCTGGCTTCTCGTAATCCAATTTGTGCAGTTCCCTCCATCGTAACTACAACTAATTGAATACAAATCCATTATTTGGCACAAAATCACATCGCATGTATCCAACGCATTCTCCTTGTAATACTCCCATAAACTTGTTGTCTATGATGTAGCAGCCAGTCCCGAATGTCTCTGGTAGGATCGGGTCAATTTTGTCTATGCGACTTCCTGTGAGTGTGTGGGAAACTTTCAGTTGGGTTCTTTCTTCTTCTTTCTGCTACTGGACGCTATAATCCTTTAGACATGTCCTCACCTTCGAGGGATAGTCCAATAAGCTAATGGATGTCATCTATGTGCATTGGATACCACCTATCCAACCAAATACTTCAGTCATGCACCCTACTGATAAGGAATTTGGGTAACATGAAACATCACAAGTGGCACTCAACACGTGGTAGGTCTTGAGGTTTCTGAAAGTTGAGTTGAAGCTGTTGGATGACTCAGGATTCAGCACGGGACCACATGCTTCCCAACTGTCTGAGCTTATACCACAAGACGCCATGTTCGCTCTAGGGAACAAGAAGGATCTCGTTAAGTCAAGATCAAGGGAGCTCACCCCGCTTCCACCTCCTCCCCTGAGATCACTTCCACAAATTCCTCGACTCTGGGTCGCGAAGGCTCATCCGGTGATCGGCAGATTGGACACCATGCCTCAATTCTATAGTTTCTACATTATGGCCTCATTTATCAACAAAATTAAGGTCAGAACTGATCACTGGGGATCACAACCATGAGTTTCAAGGATTGCATGTGCTTCTGCTCTCTCTCAGAATTTTGAAAAATTCCCAAGTTCTTTGAAACAATGCATTCTATGGTAAGTTTGGTAAAGAGTCTTTATACCTGGGCTTAGCTAGCAAGTCTAGTAATAATTGTTGTTCATCATGACCATATCAATGCAACTTGGATCTGATTTGTATGATGGGACTCCTTAATGGGGTAAATCTCTCAGGCGATATCATCATTTACTGGGCAAGTTGGTCAAAGACATGGCGACCTTACCATTTAACGGATGAGAATCATGGCGTGAATACCGATGGAATATTTTCATATTTCGGCTTTATAGCTTAACTGAATTCAGACGAGGTACCATAATAGCAATAAAGGCTATGACTAGAATGGGTCCGTGTGGCACGTGGACTCAGACATTGATTCATTCTCCTCCAACCACAAAGGGTTCCCGTCATACACGATTGTCACAGGTTCTTTATGCTTGATCCCATGCTACCGTGCAAGCAGTTCTACATCAAACAACACTTTAGACAAAAAAAGAAATGAACTACTTGTCATGGCGCAACATTGCACATGTCAATTTTATTAACTAAATTTACAAAATTGCAGAAAACTAAAATCTAACTACTATAAACGCTCCTTCAGACTGGAGAAACAATCCTTTTACTGGAGAAATATAGGGTTTCAGGAAAGCACCATACACTCATCCCGATCGTAGCACACCATCAAATTGCGCGAGTCTGACTGCTCCAAAAGGTCAGATCTTTGCAACTATAAATGGTCCCAACCAATGCATGTGTGCAACCTTCTGTGATGCTTCTGGTACTGACTATCATAGAGTAGGACATTGTCTCCTTGTGAAAATACTTTATTATTAATGTTTCTTTCATGACAATATTTTTGCCTTGCTTTCTCAACCCCTATTGATGGAATTTTGCTAAAAACTTGGTCTCTTCGATTTCTTGTAACTCCATGAGTCTCTGCATAACTGATTCTTCCCCCGACATATGTGTGATCTGTGCAACGTACAACCGAGTATGACCAGTACACTACAACCTCTTTCCCCATAAACTAGCTGAATGGTATGTAACACTGTGGAATTTCTTTTATGGTTCTCCTGTGGTTTTATAGACTGCTCAACTCTCATTATCCTAATTCTTCAGCTTTGTGCAATGCACCTTGTCAACCTCTCTCCGTGAATATTGAATGCTTCTAATGCTCCATTATTTATGCAGTGGTTGGATCAAGAACTATACAAGCTTTGCTATAGTGCTACTAATAAAATGAGTACCATGATCACTAGTTAGACCTAGGACATCCGAATCAAGTGATAATATTCTCAAAATGAACCTAGCAGCAGTATAAGTCGAACAATCCTGGACAGTTTTTTCCTCAGCCCAATGTATAAGGTAATCAATTGTGGTAATAATGTATCTAGCCTTTGAATGCTTTAGTTGTGGATTGATTGGTCTAATGAATTCAACCGCCTACTCTCAAATGCTTGTAGATCTCTAATTGGTTGAAGTGGTAATTCATATCATTGTGACAGCATACCCACTCTTTGACAAACATATCATGATCTAGAATATACCTTTGTATCCTTGAAGATCATTTCCCACCAAAGTCCATCTTATAGAACTTTCTCTCTGAAAAGTCTTTCCTCCTATGTTACCTCCTGCAACTCCATTGTGGCATTTCCATAGGATATCCTGCCTTTCATGATCCAAGACACATCTCCCGAGGATACCAGGGTCCCAATTTATACAATTTTCCTGTGATCAACTAGTAGTCCGCCACTCTAACAACTATATGGTGTTTCTGGGTTGCAGAATATGTCTCTAGGCAAGCTCCTATAATTAAGAATACTACTATGTCTTACACGTACTCTAGTATGGCCTCAACCCAAATGATCTTTCATCCTGGGAGCTAATCATGAACTTACACTTTCCCCTTGACTGACTCCAGATGTGTGATCAGGTCCTATGTTGCATTTTCTAGGATTAATAATTACTTCAAAAACGAATTCCTGAAATAGACGCAGCATAAATAATGGCTAAATCTCCCTTTCTCAAGGTAGTTGGCGCCTAACCTTGTGACAACTTCCTCGCTTTGCAAAATAGATAGGATGATCCATGGACCCATCTCCTAGTTGTGCTAATATAGCTCCCATGGCAATGCCCAAGCATCTACATGGACGTTAAATTCATTCTTCCATTTTGGGAATATCAAAATTGGTGTTGTAATGATTTTCTCTTTGAGTGTCTCAAATGATTTATTACATTCGGGAGTCCATTGGAACATTTCTTCCTTTTTCAATAGATTTTCCTTATAGGTGCAAGCATTGTTTTCATATCTTCTGATGAACTTGAGATACTACCCTATGTGTCCTGCGGAGCCGCAGAATCGCTAGCACTCATAGGTGGTGGCATGTTCACAATGACCACAAACTTGGATGGGTATACCAAGATTCCTCCTTGGCATACTATGTGGCCTAATAAATTTACATGTGGCACATAGAAGATACACTTTATGAGATTCAATGATATCTTCAATTCTCTAAGATCGTCAAACATCGTGACTTAACAACTAAATGTCTCCTTTTTGAGAAGATTGTATATCGGCCCAAGGCCCATATAGAATTTTATAAACTTGTGAATAAACTCTGTGAAAGCTGCTATTACAATCCTAGAGAAACCTAGAAGTATTTAAACCAAATGGCATCACATTGTATGCAAAAGACCCACATTATGTTATGAATATGGTCTTATTTGTCCCTTGGTAGAAATCCTTACTTCTGGTGGTACCTCAAAATCCATCTCGTAAATGAGTATGCTTCTTTCCCCACAACCTGATCTAACACCTCATCAATGAAAGCAGATGGAGTGGGTCATGCACAAATGCATATTTATTTGTAGTCTGCTACAGACCTCGATATCCCATAAATTCTTTCTCCTAATGACTATTTGGCTGACCCATTCTGCTTCTTCCACTGCCAAAATAAGTCCACCCAACATTTTGTCTATCTCCTTCTTAACCTTATCCTTTACTCTAGGGTTAAGGTAGTATGGTCTATGCCTCACAGGATTTGATCCTGATTTTCATTTCTCCCATAACTCCCTTGATCCCCTTTAACCAAAAGGTCTTTGGGGAACAAATCCTCATATTCCAGCAAAAAAATATGTATTTCTTGACTGGCTTTCATCCAAGTAATATCCTACCATAGCTATATTGGGTTGCTTTGTGGTCCCTATATTGACTTTGCACAACTTTAATGGGTGATTATAAGAACTATCCATCTGAGTGGGTATGATGCTCTGTATTTCTCTGTTCCCTTCTGTCTCTTTAATGGCTAGGTTTCTCAATTCCTCTAAATCATCCGGGCTTTATGAATCCCTGTTAATCTCATAGCATTCCATAGGATTCTTGTTTGAGGTTAGGTGAAGATTAGTTTGAAGTTATCGGCTATGTTTTTCACATACCACTAGGTTTGATTTTTGATTACTATTGTCTACAAAAACAAATTCGTTAATTCTTTGCAGGACTGCTTCAAGCTCATGGTACTTACTTCTAAATGAGAAGTCCTTGCAAAAGTGATCTTCCAACGTTTTCCAGTCGATGGTCTGTCTTCTGGTTTCTTCATGTATGAACCAAGCTTTCAGGATTGGACTTAGTGAGTGGGGAAATACCTGAACCCAGAAGCGAGGTGGTATTTCTGCAACTTTCCACTGTGTCACACATTATTCAATATGTGCTTTAGGATCATATTGTCCGCTAAACAGTTGCGCACCTTAGAAATCCATCTGCATTTCTGATTCCAGTTGCTCCTTATCTTGAAACCTATATTTGATAGCTTGCTTCATATCGTCCCAATTTATGAGTAAGGCTTTATGATTTCCCACCATCTGGTAGGGGTGTCTTGGAGGGCTAAATCTAGTACTGAGGGCTAAATAGAAACGAATACAAAATATCAAATGTTTGTTGGAGCTAGAGTCTCCATGTATGGAAATCGACTCTACTCTACTTTAGTGTTCAAAACTAAACTACTCAATACTTCAAAATATATATATAGCCTAGTGTCTGTGATGACATAGGAGTTGTGTGCGATAACCAGGTATGAAAATCTACATGAAGCCTAAATAAACAAGGAGAGCCGATAGTAAAAGAGAACTTGACGTCCTTCCTGTGCAACAATCAACAACATCATTTTGGAACCTGAAGCGGGAGGGAAGGAACCATTTTTCCAGTCATCATGTAAGAAGACTAGGTCTCTCAAGCTTGGTGTGTATCCTTTTCCATGGACATGCGTCACTCTATAATTTCAAGATGAAATTTGGCATCATTGATGTCTCTTCACAGCTCAAAAATCAGTTGTTGGAGCATGGGGAGGGCTATGAAAATGCGCTTTGAGTCAAGTTCCTTGGTTTCATTTGAATTTCCTATGGAGGCCACATTCATTGGAGTCGTAGGTGGGTGTCCGGAAGAATGGGCATCCTTTTCATGACTGGAGGGGATAGTTGAGGAACCTAGAGGTGGGATTTTAGATAAATTCCGTCCCAAGAAAGAGGTCGAGACGTAGCCCAGGGAGCGCCTACACCAATCAAACCACTCAATTCTACATCCCCATCTAGACAGATAATGCCCATTTTTTTCCTTCTCTGCGTATTCCTAATGGATTAGGGGAGACCTGGGCCTTTTCCATGGATTCTTGAACTTTCCATGCCAACAACCTATGAAACAGGCCGATCAAATAGAATGTGAGTGCCATTCCCATGCTTTTGATGCCCTCGCTACCTCGGCATGCCTATCACCATGAAGATGGTTGTCCAAGTGAGAAACAGTCCAACACCAAGATTTCTTCTATGTTGATGTTGCACCAGATAGAGAGTCAAGATGAAATGGTGAAATTTCCCATCGCAGAACCCCTTTATTATGTCTTGCCGATCCTGTATCATGGTGGATAAATGACCTCTACGCATCTGGTATCAAAACTCATGGTGTCCAGCCTCCCCCATACAAGCATCCATATTCTCTTTGATCTGAACTAGCACGAGAATGTTATTACCTTGGTCGATGTGATATTTCGATCACCAGAACCTTACACCTACAACATGAGCATGGGGATCAATGGGCCAGGTGGTGATTGCATGTAACTCCAAGTTTGATTCCACTCACACTATAGGTTTTTCATCACTCCATCTAGGGGGAGGTATGCCAAATGTGCAAGGGTGTTGCATTCCACAAAGATAGGGTGATCACTGTGCTGATAGGAATCACAAAACAAATCCTTGTCTGACCAGTGAACCCTATATTTTCCAATTTTTCTGCCATCTTATTTGCTTCTCGTCTGATGTGCGATGGATCAAAAATTGCTAAGGTTATAGAAGAGTGCGAAGTGAATCCAGAAGGTGAAGAAATATCCAACTTGGGGAAATATTCCCCGATGAAGAGACATGAAGTAGCTTAGTTAACATGTTTAGGATTATATGGGAATCCCCTTCCACCATGGTTTGGTGGAATCCATGGTGTTGGGCATGGGTGAGACGTTTGATAAGGGGCCATAGTTATACTACGTTATTGGAATCATACCCTAGGTTACCTGTTGAAATATGGACTATGTCTCCTTGATCATTCCTTAAAAAAAAGCCGAAGCCAGTTTGGCCCAGGTTCCCTTTGGAGGCTCCATTGAAGTTTAGCTTGATGAAGTCATGTGGGGGATGGGAAAATAGAGTGGGACTTTGATGTTGTAGGCTGTGTCCATTGGTTTGAGAGGAAAAGGGGGTTATTGGAATGTTCCACCCTCGAAGGATTGTATTTTGGCTTTGGTCACAGGATAGATCCTCTGCACTCTAGTTGTTGACTTGAATAGTCTCAGCAATGGATTTTCTAATGTGATGCTAGAATTTGATCCATGGTTGTTGCTTGGAGGTGAAAACTCTGTGATTTCTCTCTTTCCATACTTTCCAAAGGAGGAGTCCAGGTAGTATTAGCCATATGTGATTCAGTACGGGGTTTTGGAAGGCCTAGAGTTTCCAATTTGCAATAGTGAGTATGATGCTCTCTCAGTTGCGTTCAGATGTGTGCATCATTATGGCAGCCTGGTCCCAAATTTGGGAGTTGTAGGGGCATTGATTGAGCATGTGATTTTGGGTTTTCTCCAATTCCAAGCATAGGTAGCATATGGATGGGCCTTTGAATACCCCCTTCATAAAATTGTCCCAAGTAAGGATAATGTTGTGCCTGAATAGCCAAAATAAGGTGCTTATCTTTGGCCATAGTTTGGACTCCCAAATATTTATCTAGATGGGGATTTTAGGAGGCATTGAGAAGTTGGATTTAAGGTTATATGCTTCTTTGATTGTGAAATCACCTTTGCACATGTGACCCCATCGTAATATATCCAGTCCATGCTTGATTTTGATTCAACGCATATTATCTTTTGCTTTCCACTTCTCTAAGAACTATTGATTTGGATGTCCTAGTTCTGCTACTATTGTTTTCCATTGTCGCCAGGTATCCTATTGTCCTTCTGAATTCCAAAAGTCAACAATTACCTGTAGTCTCACCCTTGTGGTATGAGGATGGAGGTGTTCATACCATTGTTGTTGACTAAGAGGTGGGAATTGTTTCCAAGAATCCATCCAAAAAAGGGTTGTTTTTCCATGGCTTATTTCCCAAAAATCATGGTCCTAGATTAGGGATCTATTGTGATCTGATGTGTTCCAAGTGAGAGAGCCAATGTGGTTTCCATTCCATCTAATCAGTTGGTTCTCTCTCACTATGCTAGCATACTTATGGTTCCAAATTCTTTCCCAAATATCTGTGGGGTTCTTGATCCATATCCATTAGATGTTTTCCCCCAAAGCCTGGTTGAGGGTTTGGGGGTCCTTTAGGCCTAAGCCCCCTACAATTTTTGACTTGCAGAGTTCTTTCCAATTGACTAGGGCCCACTTTATACCTTCCTAGGTGCCTTTCCAAAGGAATTTTTACTATATGCTCTTAATGGTGTTAAGAACGGAGGTGGGGGCTTCCAAAGTAGAGAAGATGTACAAAAGAATGGCTTCCAGGACCAATTTGATCAGAGCAAGGCGACTGGCTAGATTGAGGGTTTGAAAATTCCAAGAGCTTAGTCGTTTCTCTAAGGAAATGAGAAGGTATTCCCATGATCTGTTGCAAAACACATTATCGATGAGTGGGAATCCAAGGTACTTGGACAAAAGGGATCCCCTGGTGAAGCCCATGATTCTAGCTATGAAGATCTGAATGGCCCTGGGTGTGTTGAAGAAGAAAATATGGGATTTTTCCCAATTGATATACGTTCATGAGGTGTCATTGAAGTCCTTTAGTATTTCTCATATTTGATTGGTTTCCTTGGTGGTGGGAGATCTCATCATCATTATGTCATCAAAAAAATGGGTGTGAGTGATGGGGAAGGTCATGCCATGAATTGTAAGCCTACTAAGGGAGCCTTCCACCACTACATATTTTATATATCTTCTCAGAACCTCTACCATAATAATGAAAAGGAAAGGGGAAAGAGGATCACCTTGACAGATTCCTCGTGATGGAGAGAAATTCCTTCATGGTGTTCCATTGATAAAAATAAAAAAGCAAGCAGGTGAGGTTAGATTGAAGATCTAGCTTACTGGTTGAATTGAAATCGAAACCAGTGAGGAGAGAGTGCATGTAATACCAACTTAGAGTGTCAAAGGATTTTTATAGGTCTAGTTTAATTAGCATCCGAGGGGTAATTGTTGTTTTTAGGGAGTGCACCACTTCATGAGCCAAAAATATGTTGTCCAAAATTTGGCGTCCCTCTACGTATCCTACATGCTCCTCAGAGATGATGAAAGGGAGGATTGATTTGAGTTTGAGGGAGATTACCTTAGTAATAAGCTTATAGATAACCTTGCAAAGTTCAATAGGCNCCAAAAATATGTTGTCCAAAATTTGGCGTCCCTCTACGTATCCTACATGCTCCTCAGAGATGATGAAAGGGAGGATTGATTTGAGTTTGAGGGAGATTACCTTAGTAATAAGCTTATAGATAACCTTGCAAAGTTCAATAGGCATGTTATCACCATTAAATTTTTTGTGTGAAATCAAGATTTCTAGACTTAGCGAGATGTTAGATTGGTTTGGAGGCTTGATAAACTAGGGAAGGCGCTAAATCTAGTAGGAAGAGGCTAAGTCTGGCGAGGGTGATAAGGTGATGGGACCCGATACATCGCAAATCACGAGCCCTATAGATCGACGGTTGAGGATCATTTCGGGGGGAGAAGCTGTGTGGAGGATAATTTCAGAAAGCGGTCTGAAATCTAAATCGTGGTTTTCAATTGGGACCACATGGTGCCACCAGGTGCATTTCGGGGTGGAAAGTGGGTTTCCCCAAACCACTTCTTCATGCCCCCGAAATTTGGAAAGTATAAAAGGGTATTTTTTATTTAGTTTATTATTATTTCGAACAAGTMAACCATTTGAAACTTGGCGCGACCACCCTCATTCAACTGCAACTTAACAGTATGCCAATTGCACACCATTTCCACTCATTCCTAGGTATTTTTATTCATAGTCATGGATCCTATCATAACTTCATTAACAGAACAAGACCCTGTGGTGAATGAAGAAGCCCCAATTAATTGAGATTCAGATATCTTTGATACCGAAGTCACCATTTCTCCTATCTCTTTGTTGAGAAGTAACCTATCTGATAATGTAAGAAGGCATATACCATTCCTTAAAGCATTCCATTCCTCCATAGTCTCATATGATGTCGGATTCGCTTTCCCCTTTCTCGAGTTTATAGGTTGGTGTGTCAAACATTATTACATGAAGAAAAGGTCATCGTGAATAAAAAAGGATCTAAGGTCATGTGTAGGGTAGAGAGATTGTCAATTCGAGATTCCCTCAGTATACCAGAGTCTTTCTCTGCAACATTTGAACCTTTCAATGAAGAAAAGATAATTAGGATATACAAAGAATTTCCATCAAAAGTCAGAGATATGTTTTTACAGACAATTGTCAAACCAGAACAATTTTCAGAGGGCCTGTCTTTGCCAATGAATGTGAGTA
Organism: Picea sitchensis; assembly: GCA_010110895.2. Taxonomy (NCBI): domain Eukaryota; kingdom Viridiplantae; phylum Streptophyta; class Pinopsida; order Pinales; family Pinaceae; genus Picea; species Picea sitchensis. The sequence continues at coordinate 20,277 of SNQJ01S0044142.1, forward strand.
TAATGGTCATTGAAGTCCAATGGGTCTGTTCCCTTTTGAGTCAGATCTTAGGTCTAGATAATGAAAAACATGTTGTCAAATTCATGCTCGGTTTCCTATTTCTTTTTTTCAAGTCAGATTCTGTTCTATCAGTCCGCATCAATTTTGGTCAATTCATAGTTGATAATATCCATAAACAGCTAGTGAATTTTTTCTCTCTAAGGCATTTCAGATATTACACCTATTTGTTGAATATTTTCCTGGAAACAAATAAGAGATAATTTCCTAAAGAAACCTTTATATCATCCGAATGTAAAAGGATTAAATTTCTCATCTTCATCAACAAAGTCATGTCCAGGGTTTACAGTTTGATTTTCAACAACAACCTACCTAGAGTTTTGGATGACATGAGGATCTATTTACAACCAAATACAGAGAACAGAGTGGGGGATTGGGTACTGTTCATGCACTCAACAGTAATTTGGGTTTATGGTTGTCATGAATCCCCTTATCTATTGCCTATTTTCCTGACCCCCGGAGTCTTTTCCATTGAATTCACTAGGCAGAGAATTATATATGAGATAGAGCATTTCCTAAAGTTGTGCAAAGCCTCCAAACTCAAGTTCCCTTTTATCATTGGCCCTTTCATTGTCAAAACTAGATCATGCTTATCTCAGGTTCAAGCAAATCTCGAGTTTGGTTTTGCAAAGCTATAGGGAAGAATATATGATCCACACCAAATCATATCCAAGGGAATATTAATGAAAAAACAGGCCCCTTATGAGAATGAACATGTTGAAGGTTTTGATAAGCTGGAAAACCTAGAAGTATGTGTTGATATGGAAGCAATATTGCAACCAACTCAAACACAACAAGTAGAGAAAACCCTATAACAAAGTCAAACACAACAAGCTCCTCAGAAACTGATATTTAAAGTCCCCAAGATGAGTGTTTACAACAAGAGAAGCAATTCAGAGGCCATGGGCACTAGTGATCAGTAGACTGCTACTAAGAAGATGAAGATTTCACAATCCCCACATATAGTAAATTTAGAGGAGGAAGAGCCAAGAGAACAAGTAAATATGAATATGGTGGAAAGTGGCACTAGCACTGTAGAGGTTGAAAAGGAAAGAAAACTCCAAAGTGAAGGCAACTCAAGAACCTTTAGCAGCAAGAAAGACATATTTGATAAAACATCTAGGGTAACTTATTAATCTAAAGAATATTTGGAAAAACAATATGTTGAGAACGAAAACATAGCTCTGGGTGAGATGAGGGAATTATTCCCTGAAGTGGAAAAGACTTCTCATCATAAATCTTCTCTATTCACAGTAAGGGATATTGAGATGAGGACCTTTAACATTGCAGTTGGAGATGAAGACAAAGTATTTGATATCAAGATAAGGTATGACAACATCAGTGCTCCAGACAAGGTCAAATTCCATAAGAACACCAGTGATATGTTGTATTCTGATTACCTGAGTTTAAGCTTGAATAATTCAAAGCTGTCATCTTATGCAATGAAGTTGGAAGGGTAGTTGAGGTAAGAAAAAGAATCTAGCAGATCTTGGTAGACTCAGGTCAAAAGGATGGAATCTGAAGGCCCCCAAGGGGTGAAATCCTCATTGGATGAAAAAGAAAAATTAATTCAAATCTTGAAGAAGAAACTAAATATGTCTACCACAGAGCATGCACAAACATCAAAATTGGTTGCTCTAGAATAGGAAAATGAAACACTTCGTCAAGAGGCATTGGACTACAAGGCTAGGGCATTGTAGCTAGAACAAGAAAAGGTGAACTAGTCACAAGGGAAAATAGAATTGCTAAACAAGGTTGTAGTTGTACCCCCTGCTACATAATCTGGGCCAAACACTGAAGGACTTGTCCAGGATATGTCACAAGTTAGCCTGAAAGAAGGAGAAATCAAAGGGCTAAATGGGAGCATAGAGAATTTGAAGAAGGAGATGAAAGAAAAGGATGAAAGAATCACTAAATTTCAAAAGGAGAATGAAGCCTTGCAGGAAAGGATAGATAAGTTGAAGATGAGATTAAGAGGAAAAGGCTTGTTGCAGGGATCCAAGCATATCATCTGGGATTCTATAGCTACTAAAGCTACCAAATTCAAATTGCAATTTAATTTTATCAATGATAAAGACAGCATGGCCATCACAGCCAGAAGCAGGTGCACTGTTGTAAATGAAACTTTAGCAAAGAATCCATCAAAATGGGCCCAAAATGAAATTAATCTACTCAACTCCATTCCTACTACAGAACTTGTAATGTCCCCCACCTCTTGATGAAGAGGTTTGGGGAGACTTACTGGTCTAGGAATCCCCACTAGACCATACTCTCATACAAAGGGGAAAAGTCAACCAAACTAATGTTATATTTTTAAGTTGAGTTAGTGAAAAGGTAAAAAGAGTTAAAAAGATAACTCAATGAAGGAATCGAAGCATTGGAGGTTGAGTTAGGAGTTAACCCTCAGGGTTAACTTAACTCAACAGGGAAACATAAAAAAGTATAAAGAGAAGGCTAGGGTGCACCTCTCATTTCATCTTGGATATTTGGTATTTGCTTGTTGATGCTCTTGAGCATACAATTTTGAGGATTTTGATATTACCAACCCTAGAGAACAACTCAGTGGTGAAATATTCCACTCACCTTGTTCCAAGCTTGGTCTCGGGGATGAAATACTCCACCCACGCCATTCTACATCCATCATTTATTCAGGGAGATTAGTAGGGTCGTACCAGTTAGGGTTTTCCAGCAGGGGCACACCATTTGTTGAGGGAGAGTTTGATCCAGCCTATTGAGGAAGCTTTGGGAGATTTCAGCATTAGGGTTTTTCTTGCGGGCCCTTGCTAATTAGTTTGGAGGCTCTTTGAGGAGTCATCACTTCCCTATCATTGTCTGCTATAGCCCAGATCCAATTTGGTGATTCAGTGATTTTCAGATCTAGGAGGCTATAGCCCAGATCCGACCTTGAAACTTCTCTCATGGGTTTGTGACTACCTGATCTATCATCCTAGAGAGTTTTAATGGATTCCAAGACCTTATCTAGCTAGGCTAAATTATTGGTCATATTCAGGGTTTTAGGAGGGTCGTACTAGTCTAGGGTTTCTGCAGTTTGAGGAGGAGGCTTCAGTGTTTGGGCTCCATACTTCAGGAGGAGGCTATCATTGACCTGATCTATCATTGGGAGGAGTCTAGAAGCATCTGGGGGTCTTCATATTCTGGAGGGCTGAACCCTTGGTCTCCATTGTCTTCATTAGGCCGTACCAGCAGCTTGAGGGTTAGGCTAAAACCTAGTTATGTATTGGAGCATTCATCTTCTATTGCAGCCTTTGGGAGGCTTACTTTGTATCTCGAGGAGCATTTTGTATGCAGCTCATATTATTTTCTTGAAGCCATCTAAAGCTATTCCAGATCTGCTTCTCTATTTGTATCAGGTGCTTGATTTCTTATAATAAAGTTCATATCTTGTTTGTGGTTCCATTCTTGTGTATTGTTGAAGATCTTCATATGTTGAAATGTTTCTTGTATAATTGTGGCTGAATAAATGAATAAACCCTAAGGCCAAAATGTTCATGTCCAACCTACATACGCAATAGTAAACAATCAAATTAATGGTTAGTTAGTGTTTCCAAGCAAAAAATTGGCTTGGGAACATTACAGTGGTATCAGAGCTCTGATCCTCCCAGCCCGTGAGGATTAGCACATGCAGAGGTAAAGTGGAATCTATATGGACCGAAGGAAGAAGAATACTAGTGAAACAGAAGCCAAAATGGAGGGTTCAGGTGATGAGCGTGAGCCACAGGACTTGGCTTACTTGGCACGTGAGTTCCATCAAACCCTAAACCATACAGAAATTACCCTGGTCCATCACTTACAGGAGAACCAGGAGGCAAACTGGAAGGGACAAAACGAAATCACTGAGACCTTGAAGAAGGTATATGGTAATATGAGGAATATGGATGAGAACCAGACTAGGATCACTCAACTATTGATGCAGATGACTCACCAAGGGAAAGACCCTGAGACATATGAAAGCAGGGAGGTTGGTGGATCCCATGGTGGAAACAGGTATAATCCAGAAAAGGCTCCCAGGTATAGTCTTGATCATGTTCCATATTATCAGTCTGAAGGAAGCCATGGAGGGGGTCCATCACGTGGTCAAATGGGTAGAAGGGATACTCCTAGGCTATACTTTCCCACGTTCACAGATGAACATGTATATCATGATCAAGTGGATGATTTTGTTGAGAAGATGGCACAATGTAACATGGAGTACCTTGAATTGGATATGATGATTTAGAGGCAGATGTCCCTGGATCAATACTGTCAACTCAAATTCAGAAGCAAGCCGAGGACAAACCACAAGGGTAATTACAAGTTTGAACGTAGAGCAGGGAAGATGGAGATTCCCTACTTTGATGGTATGACCAAGATGACAGCGCAAACATGAGTTTAGAAGCTGGACACTTATCTACAGCTTAATCCCATGAAGGAGATGGAAGCCATCAAGTTTGCCACTATGTACTTAGATGGAAAATCTCATGATTGGTGGTATCATGGGCTTACCACACTAGGCCACAATCAGATAGTGACCTATACAGAGTTCACTTAGAGGCTCATCGATAGATTTGATTAGGGGGATCCTGAGTTGCACTTTTGGAAGCTCACACAGCTCAAGCAGATAGGAGCAGCAGACGTATACATTGAAGAATTCCAGAGGCTTGTAGTCATGCTGCAATATATATCACAAACCAAACTCATGATGCTCTTCACTGAAGGTTTGATGGAACCCTTGAAGGGTTGGGTAAAGGATTTTAAGCCTACCAACCTACAGGACACCATTTGGAGGATGAGAGACATAGGGCCAGCTTCCAAGATGAAGTTTGTGCCTAGACCACCTCTTAACACAAGAGGGAGATATCTGAGACCTCCAATGAACCAAGGAGGACGTGACCCAAGGGGATTTGACAGGGGCCATGGCAGAGTGGATGAAAACACCAGAAGGGAATTAAGGAGTAAGAAACTTTGATTCACTTGAAAAGAACCATGGAACCCATCACACAAATGCATGGGCCGAGGTCAAGTGCACTACATAGAAGTAACTTCAGACAATGAGGAAGAGGAGGATTTCAGCCAAATACAGAACATAGAGGTAGACACCACAAAGGCAACAGAGGAGGAGCCCACAGGACATGAAAGTAACGTTGAGGAGAAACCCACCTTGGCATCTATCAGCGGAGTGCCCAAATATAACACTTTTAGGATGAGAGGAATCTTGTAGGGGAAAAAGGTATCAATATTGATTGATGGGGGAGCTTCTCACAATTTCATTGACTTAGCACTGTTGCAGAGGAGGCATATACCCATGATTGAATTTGAAGGATTCAAGGTGGAGGTAGCAGGTGGACGCATGATGCCTTGTGACAGGTACATCCCAGATATGAAGCTTACATTGGGTAGGCATGAGCTGATACAGGATGTCTACGTGATGGATCTTCCAGATAGTAACATAATCCTTGGATTTCAGTGGCTCAACACATTGGGGCCTATCACCACCAATTACAAAACCATGGAGATGTCTTTCACAGAGGAGGGTGGACGAAAGGTAGTGCTCTGAGGCATGAAAGGTAATTCTGCCAAGGTAGTTACAGCCAAGAGGATGGAGGCCATCTTCATTAGAGAGGAGATAGTTTATGCAACTGAATGTACGATTTCAACACATTTGGATGAGCAGGGAAAGGTTCACTACACTCCAGAAATCCAAGAGATCAGTGAAACACAACAAAGTGTTTGGATCGATTCCACCAGGGGTGCCACCAGATAGGGGGTTTGATCACATCATTGAGTTGGAGGCAAGAGCCAAACCAGTCATCACCACACCATAAAGGCATCTAAAGAAGTATAAAGATGAGATAGAAAATTCCATCAAAGAGCTCTTGGACATGGGGCACATCAGGCCAAGCTCTATCCCTTTTGCTTCTTCAGTAGTGTTGTTCAAGAAAAAATATGGAACTATGCGCATGTGCATTGACTTCCAGGAATTGAATAAAAAGACAATAAAAAATAAGTATCCTATACCAAGGATTGGTGAATTTTTGGACGAACTGCATGGGGTTGCCTATTTCACAAAAAATGACCTACGTTCTGGGTACCATCAAATCAAGATGAGGGAGGAGGACATCCCAAAAACGACTTTCAGGTGTCATTATGGTCATTATGAGTTATTGGTGATGCCTTTCGGGTTAACCAATGCCCCCACCACATTCCAATCTTGTATGAACCATGTCTTCAACAAGCAGTTAAGGAAGCACCTTTTGGTATTTTTTGATGATTTTCTCATTTATAGCAGGACATGGGAAGAACACCTTCAACATGTGGATCATATTTTGTCTATCATGGAGAAGTAGTCACTATATGCTAAAGAGTCCAAATGTGAATTTGGAATGACAGAGGTCCTTTACTTGGGACACATCATCGGAGAAAAGGGGGTATAGGTACATCAGGAGAAAATTAAATCCATTATGGAGTGGCCTACTCCTAAGACACTCATAGAATTAAAGGGATTTCTAGGCATGTGCACTTACTAGAGGAAATTTGTCAAAGGGTTCTCTCAGCTTTGTGCACCCTTGACCGATTTGACTAAGAAGGGAGCCTTCAAATGGAGTGAGGAGGCTCAATTTACATTTTAAAACGTCAAAAAGGTGATGAGCACATGCCCAGTCTTAGCCCTACTAGATTTCAGCCAGCCTTTTACCTTAGAGTGTGATTCCCCAGGAGAAGGTATAGGGGTCGTACTGATGAAAAACAGGCACCCTCTTGCCTATGAGAGCCAAAACCTCAAGGGACCCGATCTACTTTACAACATTTATGAAAAAGAAATGATGGCTATCATGCACGCTCTGGCCAAATTTAGGCAATACATGGTAGGGGCACGGTTTGTGGTCAAATCAGATCATAACACTCTTAAGCACCTATTGGAGTAGAAGGACTTAAATGAAAGGAAATAGAAATGGGTAAGCAGAATACAGGCCTATGTCTTTGACATTGAATTTGTCAAAGGGAAGAACAACGTGGTGGTTGATGCATTGTCCATAAGGCCATCCATCTATGCCATGACAAATGTGTCTATTGATTAGAAGGACCACTTGGTGATTGAGTATGCAAAGGATCAGTTTTCTTGTCATCTAATGGATGGGAAAGTACAGGATGATAACTTCAGGATCATTGACAGCCTCATCTATTACAAGGGCCGAATCTTTTTGGTTACTGGATCGACCTTCAAGGCCAAAGTGTTATAGGCATGTCATGACTCACCAATGGCAGGGCACCAAGGAATTGGTAAGACATATAGGAAGGTGAGGAAGAGGTTCTCATGGAAGAGCCTCAAGGAGGATGTAATGAGGCATTTCAAGGAGTGTACGATGTGCCAGAAAAACAAGGATGAGCACACTCACCCGACATGACTACTGCAACCCCTACCCATCCCAGAGCAGAAGTGGGAAAGCATATCCATGGATTTCATCACAGGGTTTCCAAGGGTGCATGGGAAAGACTGCATTTACATAATAGTGGATAGGTTGATGAAGTTTTCACACTTCCTCTCCATAGCCACATACTTCAGTGCAGCACAGGTGGCCGAATTGTTTTTTAGGGAGATCTTCAGACTACACAGTCTACCCAAAACCATTGTCAGTGACAAAGATAGAAGATTCATGAGTACGTTCTGGCAGGAGTTGTTTAAACTAGTTGGTACGGCCTTGACCCCTAGTACCATCTATCATCCTCAGACAGATGGATAGACAGAGATAGTCAACAAATGGGTGGAAGGTTATCTCAGGAATTATGTGGCAGGGCAGCAGAAAGAGTGGGTCAGTTGGTTGCAGTTGGGAGAATACTGCTACAACACCACCCATCACATGTCCATAGGCATGACACCGTTCAAGGCATTATACATATGTGATCCACTCTCTTTCGTAGATATTTATTTTGGTGACAACACGGCTCCGATGGTACAGGATTGGTTGCAATAGAGTCAGGACATCCTCGGAGTGATAAAGGATCATTTACAGAGACCACATAACCAACAAAAGGTCCAAGCAGATAAGCACAGAGTTGAGCGTACCTTTGAGCTTGGTGACTTATTCTATCTAAGGCTCCAACCATATAGGCATGCTTCTATAAAAGTAAGCGGAGTGGAGAAGCTATAACCACGGTTCTTTGGATCCTACAAGATAAATAGGAAGGTAGGGGTCATAGCTTATGAGTTGGAGCTTCCACAGGGCAACATGATACACAATGTCTTCCATGTGTCCTACCTAAATAGGGCCATCGGCCAACACATCACACCCATTGAGGTGTTGCCTCCTTTGGACGAACATGGGAAATTTTTTTTGATTCTGTAGGAGATACTGGAGGTTCGGGAGAAGAGGCTCAGGAAGAGAAGCATCAAAGAGTACCTGATTAGATGGAAGTATCTACCCATTGAGGATGCCACGTGGGAGAATGAACAGGTGGTACATGAGACAGGTTTGGAATTACTTGAGGATAAGCAATTTCTAGTAGGCGAGACTGTAATGTCCCCCACCTCTTGATGAAGAGGTTTGGGGAGACTTAGTGGTCTAGGCATCCCCACTAGACCATAATCTCACACAAAGGGGAAAATTAAACCAAACTAATGTTATATTTTTAAGTTGACTTAATGAAAAGGTAAAAAGAGTTAAAAGGATAACTCAATGAAGGAATATAAGTGTTGGAGGTTGAGTTAGGGGTTAACCCTAGGGGTTAACTTAACTCAATAGGGAAACAGAAAAAAGTATAAAGAGAAGGCTAGGGCACACCTCTCATTTCATCTTGGATATTTGGTATTTTCTTGTTGATGCTCTTGAGCATACAGTTTTGAGGGTTTTGATATTACAAACCCTAGAGAACAACTCAGTGGTGAAATATTCCACTCACCTTGTTCCAAGATTGGTCTCGGGGATGAAATAATCCACCCACACCATTCTACATCCATTATCTATTCAAGAAGATCAACAGGGTCATACCAGTTAGGATTTTCCAGTAGGGGTGCACCATTTGTTGAGAAAGAGTTCGATCCAGCCTATTGAGAAAGCTTTGGGAGATTTCATCATTAGGGTTTTGATTGCAAACCCTTTCTCATCAATTTGGAGGCTCTTTGAGGAGCTATCATGTCCCTATCATTGTCTGCAAGTTGGGACGGTTTTGGGAGATAGAGGACAATTTGGTGATTAAGTGATTTTTAGATCTAGGAGGCTATAGCCCAGATCTGACCTTGAAACTTCTCTCAGGAGTTTGTGACTACCCGATATATCATCCTAGAGAGTTTCAGTGGATTCTGAGCCCTTATCCAGCTAGGCCAAATTATTGGTCATATTCAGGGTTTCAGGAGGGTCGTACCAGTCTAGGGTTTCTATAGTTTGAGGAGGAGGATTCATTGCTTGGGATCCATACTTCAGGAGGAGGCTATCATTTCCCTGATCTATCATTGGGAGGATTCTAGCAGCATCTAGGGGTCTTCATCTTCAGGAGGTTCGAACCCTTGGTCTCCATTGTCTTCAACAAGTTGTACTAACAGCTTGAGGGTTAGGCTAAACCCTAGTTTTATATTGGAGTGTTCATCTTCTATTGCAGCCTTTGGGAGGCTTAATTTGTATCTCCGGGATCATTTTGTATGCAGCTCATATTATTGTATTGAAGCCATATGAAGCTATTCCAGATCTACTTCTCTATTTGTATCAGGTGCTTGCTTTCTTATAATAAAGTTCAGATCTTGTTTGTGGTTCCATTCTTGTGTATTGTTGAAGATCTTCATATGTTGAAATGCTTCTTGTATAATTGTGGCTAAATAACTGAATAAACCCTAAGGCTGAAATGTTCATGGCCAACCTACATACACAACAGTAAACAATCAAATCAGTGGTTAGTTAGTGTTTCCAAGAAAAAAATCTGCTTGGGAACATTACAGAACTTCAGACTATTGGAGTTAAAGACATGACTACATTTATTATCTGGTCTAGGATGGTTATTGCTAAACATAACCTATTGAAATCAAGCCAAACCAAGGCAATACATATGGAGCAAAGTGTGTAAGAGTTCAAGGATTTGTTTGAAGAATTGTTTATCAAAGATATCCCACCATTTTTGGATGGCAAGGGAAAGTTTTATGATCAGGAAGAATACAATGCTCACCTCACTCAATGTAGAATGGATCACTACAAGTTCGAAACCCTGGAAGAAAATCTGAAAGGAGCCACATTAGTTGAGCATCTGATTACAAAATTTGAGATTCTGAATCAGTTCAAAGCAATTAAAATTGGACTACTAGTCATGACATATGCTTCCTGCATTGACCTGGAGATCTTGATCAAAGAAATGATAGATTATGACATTCCTTCTGACTTGCAATGGAAGGAAATAGTACGGTTGGGTAAGACAAAGTGTAGTTTTCCAGGGTCCAGTGGATGATGGCCAGATGTCATAGAAGATAGCAGATCTGGTGGAATACTAGATTAGAACAAGTGGAAAAGCATGGAATTGAAGTGTCAGAGTCAGAATATGGATCACCAAACATTTTCTTGTTAATCATTGTAATCGATTCCAATACCGTAACTTTCATTTGTAATTATTATAATCGGTTACCAAAAATGAAACGTTTCATTTCAATCATTGTAATCGGTTTCAACCCAAAGGAACTCAGACTTGTATAAATATTAGGAGTTCCAAATGTATTAAGGGTTGGAAGAAGTGAAAGGGCACAATTTTAGCTATTCAGAACTTGAATTGTATTTTTCTGAAGTTGAATTGAATACACATGCAAAAGTCTTGAGGTTTCCATGAAAATATTCTAATGGTGGTGATATGAGTTTTGTCTCCTCTCTTTGTATGTATTTCTTGTATTTTTTATTTCATTTTCATTGTCTTGTTTTTAAATTGTATAGTCAAAGGCCTAGAGTTCATCTTGTGATGCTCTCGGCTAAAGCAATTTCAACTGTGTTAAGTTCTTCTTAAGTAATTCAGAGTTCATTTATTTAATTCTTTGATGTAGTTATATGTTTCCTTTTCTTCCTACACTCTGCAAATTTACAAATTATAACTCAGATTTATCGCCTCATCTAGCCTTTATCCTCTAGATATTTCTACATACCAGTCAATGCTTCCATTCATTTCAAAAGCTTGACTCCATAGCCCTAAGTGTCCCTCCCCTTCCTTGCCAGCAAAATTATAAAAAACCCCCCAAAACAACAAAAACCTGGCCATTGGATATCAACTTCTTATGGACAATTGTATATTATGGGGTTTGAATAAGATTCAATAGTGGAGCTAGGGTTTGACAGTTATGGCAAGCTAGGGATTGATAGTCGCGGCCACAACAAAGAGCAACATGAGCACCAAAGGGGGGGTAAGGGTACCCCCTCATACAAACAGATAGTGGTGGACAGAGGGGTAGGGACAAGAGGCGTAATTTTCAAGACACCACCGATAGGAACCTTGGGATTATACCTAGGGAAGTGTCAAGAAAGAAGCTAGGAAAAAAATGAAACCACAGGTGAAGACGCTAAGGAAACTCAGAATGAGACATAAGAGACTGCGAAGGCCAGTGGGACAGAAGGGTGCAATCCATGCAAGCCCAAAACAACAATGATACCCAAGGTAATACTGGAGGACCCACAAACGCAACTCTACAGGGTCCAAATGAAGATGCATGCACTCATATGCAATTTCATGGGGTTATGGCTCAGAGAAAGAACTCTGCGCAACTAGATCAAATATCACTAGAAGCCAAATGGAGAAGTGGAGCTCCACCTCGGCTCGAAGGGTTTCTTCACAACAGTGTTCATTAACTTGAAGGATAGAGATAGAGT
>SNQJ01S0044142.1:34440-45752 GCA_010110895.2 Picea sitchensis
GAGGCATAGACCATACTACCTTAACCCTAGAGTAAAGGATAAGGTTAAGAAGGAGATAGACAAGATGTTGGAAGCTGGACTTATCTTTGTAGTGGAAGAAGCAGAATGGGTCAGCCCAATAGTCATTCAGAGAAAGAAAGGTACATAGGATATCAGGGTCTATGTAGACTATAGAAGCCTTAAATATGCATTTGTGCATGACCCTTTTCCATCACCTTTTACTGATGAGGTGCTAGAACAGGTTGTGGGGAAAGAAGCATACTCATTTACAGATGGATTTTCAGGGTACCACCAAGTAAGGATTTCCAAAGAGGACAAAAAGAAGACCATATTCATAACATAATGTGGGTCTTTTGCATACAATGTGATGCCATTTGGTTTAAATAACGCCCCTACAGTTTTCTCCAGGATTGTAATAGCATCTTTCAGAGAGTTTATTCACAAGTTTATAGAATTTTATATGGACGCTTGGACGATATACAATCTTCTCAAGGAACATTTAGCGTTGTTACGTCTGATGTTTGACAGATGCAGAGAATTGAAGATATCATTGAATCTCATAAAGTGTATCTTCTATGTACCACATGTAAATTTGTTGGGCCACATAGTATGCCAAGAGGGAGTACTGGTATACCCAGCCAAAGTTGCGGTCATTGTGAACATGCCACCACCTATGAGTGCTAAGCAGTTGCGCTCCACGCTGGGACACATAGGGTAGTATCTCAAGTTCATCAGAAGATATGAAAACATTACTGCACCTCTGGAAAATCTATTGAAAAAGGCCGAAATGTTCCAATGGACTCCAGAATGTAATAAATCATTCGAGACCCTAAAGGAGAAATTGAGCACAACACCGATTTTGATATTCCCAATCTGGGAAAATGAATTTCATGTCCTCGGAGATGCTTTAGGCATTGCCATAGGAGCTATCTTAACACAACCTGGGGATGTATCCATGGATCATCCTATCTATTTTGCAAGCAGGAAGTTGTCACAAGTTGAGCGCAACTACACAACGGCAGAAAGGGAGGGTTTAGCCATTATTTATGCTTTGCGTCTATTTCAGGAATTCTCTTTTGAAGTAATTATTAATCCTAGAAAATGCAACATAGGACCTGATCACCTGTCTAGATTAGAGTCAAGGGAAAGTGGCAAAGTAGTTCATGATTAGCTCCCAGATGAAGATCTGTTTCAGGTTGAGGCCATACTAGAGTACCTGTAAGACATAGTAGTATTCTTAATTATAGGAGCTTGCCTAGAGACATATTCTGCAACCCAGAAACACCATATGGTTGTTAGAGTGGCGGACTACTAGTTGATCACAGGAAAATTGTATAAATTGGGACTACATAGTATCCTCAGGAGATGTGTCTTGGATCATGAAAGGCAGGATATACTGTGGGAGTGCCACAATGGAGTTGTGGGAGGTCATGTAGGAGGAAAGGACATTTTCCAGAAAGTTCTCCAAGCTGGACTATGGTGGGAAATTCTCTTCAAGGATACAAAGGTATATTCTAGATCATGATATGTTTGTCAAAGAGTGGGTATGCCGTCACAATGATATGAATTACCACTTCAACCAATTCGAGCTCTACAAGCATTTGAGAAGTGGGCGGTTGAATTCATTGGACCAATCAATCCCACAACTAAGCATTCAAAGGCTAGATACATTATTACTGCAACTGACTACCTTACACATTGGGCAGAGGCAACAACTTTTCAAGACTTCTCGACCGATACTGCTTCTAGGTTCATTTTTGAGAATATTATCACTCGGTTTGGATGTCCTAGGAGTCTAACTAGTGATAAGGGAGCTCATTTTATTAGTAGCACTATAGCAAAGCTTACAACATAGTTCTTGATCCAACCACTCGCAAGCCAATGGAACAGTAGAAGCATTCAATAATATTCTGGAGAGAGGGTTGACAAAGGTCTGTTGCACAAACTGGAAAGATTGGGATGACAGAGTTCGAACAGTACTATGGGCTTACAGGAGAACCATAAAGAAATTCCACAGGTACATGCCATTTCAGCTAGTTTATGGGAAAGAGGTTGTGGTGCTTGCACAATTCATACTCTCAGTTTGTACATTGCACAAATCACCCATATGTCGGAGGAAGAATCAGTTGTGCAGAGACTCATGGAGTTACAAGAAATCGAAGAGACCAGTTTTTTAGCAGACTTCCATCAATCGGTTGAGAAAGCAAGGCAAAAATATTGTCATGAAAGAAACATTAATAATAAAGTATTTGCACAAGGAGACAATGTCCTACTCTATGATAGTCAGTACCAGAAGCATCCTGGAAAGTTGCACATGCATTGGTTGGGACCATTTATAGTTGCAAAGATCCAACCTTTAGGAGTAGTCAAACTTGCGCAACTGGATGGTATGTTGTGACCAGGATGGGTGAATGACGCTCTCTTGAAAACCTATATGTCTTAGAACTGAGCTAAAAGTATTGTTGCTCTAGTCTGAAGGAGCATGTATAATAGTTAGATTTGAGTTTGGTGCAATTTTTGTAAATTTAGTTAATAAAGTCGACGTGTGCAGTGTTGCACCATGACATGTAGTTCATTTCCTTTTCTGTTTAAGTGTTGTTTGATGCAGAACTTCTTACTCAGTAGCATGGGATCAGAAGCATAAAGAACCCACTAATGACAATCATTAATATGACGGGGAACCCTTTGTGGTTGGAGGGAGAATGAATCCGAGCGCAATCTGAGTCCACGTGCCACACGGACCCATTCTAGTCATAGCCTTTATTGCTATTATGGTACCTCGTCTGAATTCAGTTAAGCTATAAAGCCGAAATATGAAAATATTCCATCGAAATTCACGTCGAGATTCCCATCCGTCAAACAGAAATGTATGAAATCGGCCACGTCCCTATCCAACTTGCACAGTAAGTGCCAGAATTGCCCAATAGGATTTACCCCGTTAAATTGTCCCGTCGAAAAACTCAGATCCAAGTTGCGTCCATATGGTCATGATGAACAACAATTATTACTAAAATTGCTAGCTAAGCCTGAGTATAAGGCTCTGCAAACTTGCCATAGAATGCATTGTTTTCAAAGAACTTAGAGATTTTCAAAATTCTGAAGAGAGAGCAAGCCTGTGCAATCCTTGAAACTCATAGTTGTGATCCCCAATCCTTAGTTCACAGCATAATTTGTTGATAAATCAGAGCCCATAATGTCGAGAGCTATAGGAATTCGAGGCATCGTGTCCAAATACGCAGTACCAGATGAGCCTTGCGACCCCCGAGTCGAGGTTGTGGGCGATCTCAAGGGGAGGGTGGAGTAGGTCGAGCTCCTTGATCTTGACTTAACAGATCCCTTCTTGTTCCCCTAGACGAACATAGACGTCTTCTGTAGTATCGCTCCAGACGAGTTGGGAGGCATGTAGTTCGTGCTGAATCCTGAATTCATCAACCTATTCAACTCAACTTTCAAGAAACCTCAAAGACCTACCAGTGTTCGGTACCACTTGTGATGTTTCATAGTGCACCAAATTCTTGATCAACAGGGTGCACGATCGAAGTATCTGGTTGGATAGGTGGTATCCAATCCACGTCGATGACATCCATTAGCTTATTGGACTATCCCTCGAAGGTGAGGACATGTCTAAAGGATTATAACGTCCCAGTAAGCACGAAAAGAAGAAAGGGGAGCCCAACCTCTATGAAAGTTTCCACACTCATAGGGGGGGTCGCATAGACAAAATTGACCCGATCCTACCAGAGACATTCAGGACTGGCTGCTACATCATAGACAACAAGTTTATGAGGTCGTATTACAAGGGAGAATGCACGTTGGATGCATTGTCAGTAGCGGATTTTTGTGCCAATGTCGTTGTATTCAATTGGTGTAGTTACCTGATGGAGGAACTACTCGTGGATTGCGAGGAAGCCCAGGAGAAGGGAGGCACCTTCATGTATGGATACCTGTTAATGGTGTTCACAATGCTAAAGTGGAAGCCACCTGCTGGAAGACCATTGGCACTAGTAGATAAGGGGTGCCTTGTGAAGATGTTTGAGCCTTGGCATTCCAAGGAAAACTTGGAGAACACACCCTTCAACAACACGACATTCTCCAAGTGGTATAATGGGCTGATCGATGCAATGCAGAGGTTGCGCACTCCACATGAGCTCCTCAACTACAACATGAGGAACATTACCTTCAGCATGAACCGACATCATATATTTGTATGGCCAAGGCATGCTAACAGGGAGGATTTCCATTCAAGGATGCTTCCATTCTATCTAGCTAAGGAGGCCTTCGACAAAGAGGTAATGTCGTGGTCGAGAGTTAAACGCAACTCGCGCAAGTCTGGGATGCACTACATTTTTTCTGTCAAGTTGTTGAAGAAGAAAGGAAAAGAAGCATGGGTCGGACTGAGATCAAGCTTAGAGCCATAGAAGAAAGAAGATCTAGAACAGTCGGACTCTGAAGAGGAGGAGGAGATGCAGCCCTTAGAATGAAAGAAGAGGACATTTCTGATCTTCCTGTAGTTGCCAGAGCAAGCCATGTTGACAGGTAAGGATGTCAATGAGATCTTGAGTGTTTCATTCATCATAGAACCAATGGCGAAGAAGTTCAGAACTTGGGTCTCGTCGAGTAAGTTTTGAACCCTCAACGCCTTTCATCCTTCATCCCTCACACTCGCTCAATGGTCCGAGAAACCTTAGTTATCCATATTCAGGACGACCCTGAGCCCGACACCCTTCCATCCACCATCATCATCGAGCACCCTCCATCACCACCACAACCCCAGTCACCACCCCTAGAAACCACCAGTCCACCACAAACCACTAATCCAGAGCCGATGCAACTCGATACCCCAAAACAACCAGAGTCATAACTTCCAGAAACAAGCCCAGAGTTTCCTGAGCAGAGACCAAAAGTTTCTGGTCCAAACCCAGAATTACCGGAGTAGAGACTGTAGCTAATTGGTCTAAACATAGACACCCAAGACGAACAGATTGTGCCTTTTGTGCAGAAAAAAGACACTCTAATGGTGGAGGAGCCACAAGCTCAAAGATCCCAACACATTTCCTCAAAAACCAAGGTTGGGGATGGCTAGAGAAGTGAAACTCTGGAAGCAGATGCAAGTAAAGAGAAGGAGATACCAGAGGTTCAGAAGGAACCAGAGTCAACTTTCAGGAAGAACATGACATTTGTGCAAGAACAAATGGAGCTGGTTCTCCAAAACCCTCAACAGTGCACAGAGTTGTTGCAGCTCTTCCTAGATAGAAAAGAGGTTTTGACACTCCTACCATCAGCGTTAATATTGAGGCTTGCACCAGGACCATTGACAGGAGAGGAGGAGGTAGGGACTCCTTTAGAAAACTCAATGGCTAGTGGAATTCCACTGCAGACTCAAGCACCTAGGGATGAAACACCATATTCTATTGACCTTGCACAATGGCTAGCAACACACTTGGTTGGAATGACCAGAGCATCAACTGATTAACTAGAGCAGAGGCTCCAGCAAGCAGAAATGTCTACAGAGTTCACAAGGGAGGAAGC
Organism: Picea sitchensis; assembly: GCA_010110895.2. NCBI lineage: Eukaryota > Viridiplantae > Streptophyta > Pinopsida > Pinales > Pinaceae > Picea > Picea sitchensis. The sequence continues at coordinate 39,970 of SNQJ01S0044142.1, forward strand.
ACTCATTGTGAAAACATGCAGAAAAAAGGAAGAACATGCAAAGATCTAGGTCGAGCACGGATTGGAAAGAGTCCAAGAAAATATTGTTGAAGCCTGGCCAGATATTCGGAAGGTCGCACCCCAACTTCCCGAAGACAGTGATGTAGGAGAGCCAGAGCATCAAATTGAGTTGGTCCAAGGAGCATCGTCACAATTGGCCATTTGTGCTGAGCATCTGGAAGTGCAGTTGTGAAAATCTCAGCAAGAAGCAGAGAAATAGCCTCGAAAGTTGCAAGAGAAGATGGAGAAGATAGTGCTGGAAGGAAGCAATGCCAGAGAAGCACTACACAAGCACACAGTTGAGTGCACAAATATTTTCAGGGAAGTCAACGATTGTATGGGCATCATCGCTAGATGCAACCAGACCTTGGAGGATGTGTGCACCAGAATCTAGGTGTTGAATGAAGAAGTTGCGGCCATGATGGATCCGCTAGAGAAACAACAGAATTTTGACCAGATCCAACAAGCAAACAATGAACTGAACGTCCTATTTGAGGCACAAACTGTAGCTAAGACGAAGTTGCATGGATTCTGGCCTATGATTCAAACATTTTACATGAAGATGCATCAAGTTGATGCTACAATAGATTCTGAATGGAACTCATTGGTCGCATCCAAGCCCAAGAGATGTATTAGAGAAGCGACACAATAGTTCATGGCAAAGGCCTCACTCCTTGCCATGAAATGGCAGGATAAATTTGGGAGCTTTCAAGAAGTGAGGAAGTAGGCCTTGGAGTTGGTCCCAAAGTTGGGCCATTCGTTTGAAGAGGCAAAAGAAGAGAAAGCACAAGCATAAGAGAAAAAGAAAGAGGAAAAGGAGGACAAGGGAAAACAAGAGTTGCTCCTGGAAGCTGCGAAAGAGTCGAGTACTTGACTCGAGGGCGAGTCAAGGTTTGTGGTCGAAGCCTATTGGTACCTTCATTTTTGGAAAAGGAGTTGCGCAAGAAGGACTACAATCCCATTTTTGGCCTAGTACGAGTTGTGCAAGCTACAGAAGAAGTTGGACACCAGAGAAAGGAGAAGAAACATAAATCAGTTGTGAAAAGGACAACGCAATGCCATCAAAGCAAAAGAGGTTGCAATAGAACAAGAAAGCATGCAAACCAAAGCCAAAAGACACGACTTAGCTTATATATAGGGTTGGATCATGATTGTAAAAGGGTTTGGTTCAACTCTTCCTTGGCTGTTAGGTTGATGTCATAGTTGTTGTCTACTATTGAGAAGTTGGGTTTTGAGTCTGTAATGTAATCTGTACACCATTTTTGGAATTAGATCTCTATGACATGGTTCCATAGCCAGGGTTCTGTAACAGAGCGCCACTGTGTATCTCTAAGATTTTAATTGAGAAATATCTGAAGATAATATATGAAGGAGGATCAAAATTTTCAAAATATGTTGTGTCTTTATGTGTTTATCCTTATGCATTATATCTTTATAGTACTTCTTTATGGTTCATAAGTTCCACGTGATGTCTCTATGTTTGAATTCTTTTCCACAACATAAGTAGCTTCAGTTCTTGCATATATGAGTTTAGATATGTTATGTAGTTAGATGTCTTGCGCAAGATCGGGATGAATCTTAAAGGTTCTGTGAATCCTCCTAAGTATTTTCCTTACCCTTCCCTATCCTTTTGTCTTAGCAACGCTTTGAGTGAGACTTCTTCTCTTCGGAGGATACAAAAATGCTAGCGGTCTAGACTACTCCATACCTTTTGTTGGTAACTTGAGAAGGACCCTGGTCTGATCAATCTTGCGCAAACATATACCATGTTAATGGGTGTACCATCTGTGAGGGAAGAAATATCCTTTAAAAAATCTCTTGATGACTTCATGGAAGCCTTGAGAACCTCAATCAATCACTTAAATTCCCAGATATTCTTCTTCAACACTTCTCTCTCTATCCAATTTCATGTCTCCCACATTCTCGGTTACTTTAGGAGCTCTCGTCCATCCAAATAACTTTGGGTCCCCTTTCTCACCTCTATTGTGTGCAATAGTTCTTAGGAAGATCTCCTCTCAAGGATCAACACAAATCTCTATAGTTGGACCTTTCATCCCCTTAACCTTGTTGGTTGCCTCGTCCTTCTCAAATCTATTCTCCAAGTGATCCCTCTATATCTCTTGTCAGCCTTAGTTTCTCCCAAATGAATTCTCAAAGAAGTCAAATCCCTCCAAAGGAACTTATGGTAGGGATCTTAAGCATCCAAAAAATGGGCCTTGGTCGCTTAGAACACCTTATGTCTACCTAAGCTAAAATGGGGTCTTGGCCTCAGGGATCCTGAAATTCTCAACAAAAAATTGGGAGAAAAAATATGGTGGAGGTGGATACAAAAGAAAGGAGTACTACAGAGAGACCTATGGAAACAAAAACTTGCAGATCAAATCTGGTCCTCTAAACTTATTTGAATGATGGATTCTCATTTAGGCTCCCTTATCTAGAATACTACTTGGAAAACATAACCCTCATTCAACAACACAGTTTTTGGGAAATTTGAGATCGACAATGAACTCTATTTTGGGAGGACTCTTGGCAACAACTCTCAACTATTCAATCTGATCTGTGGCTAGCCCCCTTAAAATTATCTTTTCAAGTGCTTCAAGGGTTAATTTTAAACTATTATTGGTCTCCAGTATAATCATATTCTGATTGGTACTCATGGTGCCTAGATCTATATCACATTCACCTCTAGGATCATCCCCTTCTATGCTCACCGATGGAGAACCTCAACAAAAGGAAAAAAATATCTCTTCTTAGCAGGAAAAACTAAGATGGGGACATCGTCCTGTAGGATTATTTACTCTAAAAAACACTTATCATCTAGAAACACATTATTCATATATATTATAAGATGACATTTGGAGGAAAATTTTGAATTAAAATTTATGGCCCAAAGTGACCACCTTTCTCTGGCAGGTTTCTCATAAGAAAATCCTCACTTGGAATCATCTCCTCAAACGAGTTTTTATTGGGACCATGATATGCTTATTATTTCACCAAAGAGAAGAGTGCATGGAACATATCCTCAATACGTATTCCTTCAACAATTCTCTCTGGGACCAAGGAGCCATCTCCTTTCAGCAAACCGATCACACCAAGGATTCCATCAAATCTACCATCTCCTCTTGGAGGGAAAATTGATTCTGAAATCCAATTCTAAATCACATATGATATCTCTTCCCATGTTTATTACTATGGGATATTTGGAAGGAGTGTAATAGAAGAATATTCAAGGATGCGTCTCAACATCCGACCTTCATCTTGATCTGGATTAAATAAGACATTGAGGAGACCATCCTAAAAGAAAAATGGGACCCTGAACACATCAAATGTTCCCCACATGAGCATTCCCTTCTCTCTCTTTGGTTACCCTCATCCCTTCCTTCTCTCTTTCAACATCATTCATACCCTCAGTTATCCACCCCTTTTTCCTAGTATCCCACCCCTTCAGGTTTCATAAAGCTCAATTTTGATGGTGCTTCCAAAGACAATCCCGGGCCTTCTAGTTATGGAAGTGTTTTTCGGGACAACTCAGTAAAAATCCTCATAATATTCCATAGTCACATTGGTATCAATTCCATCAATGCATCAAAACTTTGGGCCCACATTCGTGGTCTTGAGATTGCTAGCATGCATCAATTCTCCCAGCTTATTGTGGAAGGAGATTCCAATATTATCATTCACATACTCTCCAATCTCCAATGGGGATCTGCTCCATCTGAGCTCTCCACCCACCGATGATTGGAAACTCTCATTGATCTTCTTATCTCTATCCTTGCCCACATCTACTTCCTTATCCCCTCACATGTCAAGCGGGAAGCTAACAAAGTGGTTGATATTTTATCCAATGCAAGCTTTGTTAATCCTCTTGTGTTTATTGACTCTAGATGGGATGAGCTCCCCCCCCCCTTCCCCTCAAGTAGGGTTTCTTTTCATTGGCTCAGGTATATTTCTTTTCCCTATATGGGGTGTAAACTCATCCTCTCGATAACGTGGCCTACTCAGAGGTGATGGATCGTAACTCCATTCCACAAGTGGCCGACTCATACACTTCAGAATTTAGGGGGTTTGTACTTCAACTGAGATGAAGGGTTATTGGAGATCATGGTGAGGATCGAGAGATTTTTGGTATGAAATATTAGCCGAGCGACACGATAAGGAAGTCTGGGGGTCTATACTTCAGTCGGGATGAAACTTCATTATTGTTAATGGAGAGGATTGATTGGATTGTGGGAATGAGAAATTTCACTAGTTGGAGACTTGGCTCATGCCCTGACATAATGGTGATGTTCATACCTAGGATGTCCAATGAAAGCCCGATACATTTGTAGCTGAAGGGAATTTTAGTTCTAATGCAAATAAATAACCAGGGGAAGACCATGGTTTTTATTTTGTTGAAGGTCTACTATCTCAATTGGATGAGCTTTGGTTTTATCAGGACTATGTATGGCTCTTCAGTGTCTCTGTTTTGCATCCTCATGGATCCTAGTGGTTGCAAGATTCATTCCTCTTTTGTTGGTTTATCGTGGGTTTTCAGGGTTGTTTTCGTTGTTGCGTATTTTTACCATGATTTTGTCCCTGAGGAAGACTAGGAAACCACGTCGGCGTTGGAGGCTGAGGTCACGTTGGTCAAGGTATTTAAAGATACTGAGGAGTTTGAGCAGCAGGTGGGTGGCTTAATCCCAAACCTAGGTTGTACCAGAACTAGGAACTCCAATATTTTCATAACCCTGGAGCTCTATTGGCACACCAAAACTAGAGTGGCTCTGGAAATGTTCCCAATGATGAAGAATTCTGCCAGTTGAAGAACATAATGGAGAATCTTGAGGAGCATAATGCATATGTTCTATTGGTGGTGACCTAGATATATCAATGACATGGAGGAATCTTAAAACCTCCTACTACTAATCAACCATGGGAGGAGTCCTCTTCTGCTACTACTCACCTTGATGTCGCGGGACCATCTTTCTCTCAGGTTCCTCATGCCAAGGAATAACATGCTTCACAATTTTTTCAGTTCACTTTTATATCACGTTTTTTCTATCATAGGAAGTCTTAACAATCCTTTTAGACATCGATAGTCACACAAACTTCATATTTTAAGACAAATTATGCTTTTTCTAGTCTGGTTTCCCCTCTAGGGCTGGTAATTTTTCATGCTTTTTTTTTATTATTGTAGAAGAGTTTCATGTTTTTTTCTGGAAATTGATACAGTTCAGGCATGTATGTATATCTTGTTTATAATAATATAGATTTTCCTTACTTAAAAAATAATCCCCCAACAACCTGGTTTTGGAGTGAAGAAAACCATAATTCAAGTAAGCCCATGAGCAGAACCATGATTTTCATCAAAGGTTTAATCCACATCAATATAAAATTGTCTTATACAATTAATTACTTATTAACCAAAAACATGTACAACATTATTCAGCGTCGAAAAATATAGTTTGTCCTTGAACCATCCTCCAACTTCCAACAATGTTTGGTAGTGAAAAGAAGGAAAGAGAGAAACACAATTTCGACGAAATTGTTGCTCAAAACGTGCTACCAATGGGTTAATGGGTGAAAAACAGTTGCTTGAGAATAGCTAACACTGGAAAATGGAAGATTTGGACTATTACTCATTCGCACTAGGGGTCTTCTCTACATAATCTTCAAGATATACTTGAAAGGTTCTCACTTATGCATGTACCTGATTGGGCTCTTCCTATAACCCATACATTTTCATAACGAAAGTGGGTCCACAT
>SNQJ01S0044142.1:60504-73424 GCA_010110895.2 Picea sitchensis
TTACCAGCCCTAGAGGGGAAACCAGGATAGAAAAAGCATAATTTGTCTTAAAATATGAAGTTTGTGTGACTATCCATGTCTAAAAGGATTGTTAAGACTTCCTATGATAGAAAAAACGTGATATAAAAGTGAACTGAAAAAATTGTGAAGCATGTTATTCCTTGGCATGAGGAACCTGAGAGAAAGATGGTCCCGTTACATCGAGGTGAGTAGTAGCAGAAGAGGACTCCTCCTATAGTTGATTAGTAGTAGGAGGTTTTAATATGCCTCCATGTCATTGATATATCTAGGTCACCACCAATAGAACATATGCATTATGCTCCTCGAGATTCTCCATTATGTTCTTCAACTGGCAGAATTCTTCATCATTGGGAACATTTCCAGAGCCACTCTGGTTTTGGTGTGCCAATAGATCTCCAGGGTCCTGAAAATATTGGAGTTCTTAGTTCTGGTACAACCTAGGTTTGGGATTAATCCACCCACCTGCTGCTCAAACTCCTCATTATCTTTAAATTCCTTGACCAACGTGACCTCAGCCTCCAACGCCGACGTGGTTTCCTAGTCTTCCTCAGGGACAAAATCATGGTAAAAATACGGAACAACGAAAACAACCCTGAAAACCCACGATAAACCAACAAAAGAGGAATGAGGCTTGCAACCACCAAGATCCATGAGGATGCAAAACAGAGACACAGAAGAGCCATACACAGTCCTGATAAAACCAAAGCTCATCCAAGTGAGATAGTAGACCTTCAACAAAATAAAAACCATGGCCTTCCCCTAGTTATTTATTTGCATTAGAACTGAAATTCCCTTCAGCTACAAATGTATCGGGATTTCATTGGACATCCTAGGTAGGAACATCACCATTATGTCAGGGCATGAGCCAAGTCTCCAACTAGTGAAATTTCTCATTCCCCCAATCCAATCAATCCTCTCCATTAACAATAATGAAGTTTCATCCCGACCGAAGTATAAACCCCCAGACTTCCTTATCGTGTCGCTCGACTAATATTTCATACCAACAATCTCTCGATCCTCACCATGATCTCTAATAACCCTTCATCTCAGTTGAAGTACAAACCCCCTAACTTCTGAAGTGTATGATTCGGCCACTTGTGGAATGGAGTTATGATCCGTCACCTCTGCGTAGGCCACGTTATCGAGAGGATGAGTTTACACCCCATATAGAGAAAAAAAATATACCTGAGCCAATGAAAAGAAACCCTACTTGAGGGGCAGGGGGGGGAGCTCATCCCATCTAGAGTCAATAAACACAAGAGGATTAATGAAGCTTTCATTGGATAAAATATCAACCACTTTGTTAGCTTCCCGCTTGACATGTGAGGGGATAAGGAAGCAGATGTGGGGAAGGATAGAGATAAGAAGATCAACTAGAGTTTCCAATCACCAATGGGTGGAGAGCTCGGATGGAGCAGATCCCCATTGGAGATTGGAGAGCATGTGAATGATAATATTGGAATCTCCTTCCACAATAAGCTGGGAGAATTGATGCATGCTAGCAATCTCAATACCACGAATGTGGGCCCAAAGATTTGATGCATTGATGGAATTGATACCAATGTGACTATGGAATATTATGAGGATTTTTACTGAGTTGTCCCTAAAAACACTTCCATAACTAGAAGGCCCGGGATTGTGTTTGGAAGCACCATCAAAATTGAGCTTTATGAAACCTGAAGGGGTGGGATACTAGGAAAAAGGGGTGGATAAATGAGGGTATGAATGATGTTGAAAGAGAGAAGGAAGGGATGAGGGTAACCAAAGAGAGAGAAGGGAATGCTCATGTGGGAAACATTTGATGTGTTCAGGGTCCCATTTTTCTTTTAGGATGGTCTCCTCAATGTCTTATTTAATCCAGATCAAGATGAAGGTCGGATGTTGAGATGCATCCTTGAATATTCTTCGATTACACTCCTTCCGAATATCCCATAGTAATAAACATGGGAAGAGATATCATATGCAATTTAGAATTGGATTTCAGAATCAATTTTCTGTCCAAGAGGAGATGGTAGATTTGACGGAAACCTTGGTGCGATCGGTTTGCCGAAAGGAGATGGCTCCTTGGTCCCAGAGAGAATTGTTGAAGGAATACGTATCGAGGATATGTTCCATGCACTCTTCTCTTTGGTGAAATAATAGGCATATCACGGGCCCAATAAAACCTCGTTTGAGGAGATGATTCCAAGTGAAGATTTTCTTAAGAGAAACCTGCCAAAGAAAGGTGGTCACTTTGGGCCATAAATTTTAATTCCAAATTTTCCTCAAAATGTCATCTTATAATATATATGAATAATGTGTTTCTAGATGATAAGTGTTTTTTAGAGTAAATAATCCTACAGGACGATATCCCCATCTTAGTTTTTCCTGCTGAGAAGAGATATTTTTTTTCCTTTTGTTGAGGTTCTCCATCGGTGAGCATAAAAGGGGATGATCCTAGAGGTGAATGTGATATAGATCTAGGCACCATGAGTACCAATTAGAATATGATTATACTGGAGACCAGTAATAGTTTAAAATTAACCCTTGAAGCACTTGAAAAGATAATTTTAAGGGGGCTAGCCACAGATCAGATTGAATAGTTGAGAGTTGTTGCCAAGATTCCTCCCAAAATAGAGTTCATTGTCGATCTCGAATTTCCCAAAAACTGTGTTGTTGAATGAGGGTTATGTTTTCCAAGTAGTATTCTAGATAAGGGAGCCTAAATGAGAATCCATCATTCAAATAAGTTTAGAGGACCAGATTTGATCTGTAGGTTTTTGTTTCCATTGGTCTCTCTGTAGTACTCCTTTCTTTTGTATCCACCTCCACCATTGGTCTCCCGTTTTAGCTTAGGTAGACATAAGGTGTTCTAGGTGACCAAGGCCCATTTTTTGGATGCTTGAGATCCCTACCATAAGTTCCTTTGGAGGGATTTGACTTATTTGAGAATTCATTTGGGAGAAACTAAGGCTGGCAAGAGATATAGAGGGATCACTTGGAGAATAGATTTGAGAAGGACGAGGCAACCAACAATGTTAAGGGGATGAAAGGTCCAACTATAGAGATTTGTGTTGATCCTTGAGGGGAGATCTTCCCAAGAACTATTGCACACAATAGAGGTGAGAAAGGGGACCCAAAGTTATTTGGATGGATGAGAGCTCCTAAAGTAACCGAGAATGTGGGAGACATGAAATTGGATAGAGAGAGAAGTGTTGAAGAAGAATATCTAGGAATTTAAGTGATTGATTAAGGTTCCCGAGGCTTCCATGAAGTCATCAAGAGATTTTTTAAAGGATATTTATTCTATCACAGATGGTACACCCATCAACATGGTATATGTTGGTGCAAGATTGATCAGACCAGGGTCCTTCTCAAGTTACCAACAAAAGGTATGGAGTAGTCTAGACCGCTAGCATTTTCGTATCCTCCGAAGAGAAGAAGTCTCACTCGAAGCATTGCTAAGACAAAAGGATAGGGAAGGGTAAGGAAAATACTTAGGAGGCTTCACAAAACCTTTAATATTCATCATGATCTTGCGCAAGACATCTAACTACATAACATATCTAAACTCATATATGTAAGAACTGAAGCTACTTATGTTGTGGAAAAGCATTCAAACATAGAGACATCATGTGGAACTTATGAACCATAAAGAAGTACTATAAAGATATAATGCATAAGGATAAACACATAAAGACACAACATATTTTGAAAATTTTGATCCTCCTTCATATATTATCTTCAGATATTTCTCAATTAAAATCTTAGAGATACACAGTGGCGCTCTGTTACAGAACCCTAGCTCTGGAACCATGCCATAGAGATCTAATTCCAAAAATGGTGTACAGATTACATTACAGACTCATAACCCAACTTCTCAATAGTAGACAACAACTATGACATCAACCTAACAGCCAAGGAAGAGTTGAACCAAACTCTTTTACAATCATGATCCAACCCTATATATAAGCTAAGTCGTGTCTTTTGGATTTGGTTTGCATGATTTCTTGTTCTATTGCAACCTCTTTTGATTTGATGGCATTGTGTTGTCCTTTTCACAACTGATTTATGTTTCTTCTCCTTTCTCTGGTGTCCAACTTCTTCTGTAGCTTGCACAACTCGTACTAGGCCAAAAATGGGATTGTAGTCTTTCTTGCACAACTCATTTTCCAAAATGAAGGGACCAATAGGCTTCGAACACAAACCTTGACTCGCCCTCGAGTCAAGTACTCGACTCTTTCACAGCTTCCAGGAGCAACTCTTGTTTTCCCTTGTCCTCCTTTTCCTCTTTATTTTTCTCTTATGCTTGTGCTTTCTCTTATTTTGCCTCTTCAAACGAATGGCCCAACTCTGGGACCAACTCCAAGGCCCGCTTCCTCACTTCTTGAAAGCTCCCAACTTTATCCTGCCATTTCCTGGCAAGGAGTGAGGCCTCTGCCATGAACTATTGTGTCTCTTCTCTAATACATCTCTTGGGCTTGGATGCGACCAATGAGTTCCATTCAGAATCTGTTGTAGCATCAACTTGATGCATCTGCATGTAAAATGTCTGAATCATAGGCCAGAAGTCACGCAGCTCCATCTTAGCTACAGTTTGTGCCTCAAATAGGGCATTCAGTTCATTGTTTGCTTGCTGGATCTGGTCAACATTTTGTTGTTTCTCTATTAGATCCATCATGGATGCAACTTCTTCATTCAACACCTAGATTCTGGTGCGCACATCCTCCAAGGTCTGGTTGCATCTAGCGATGATGCCCATACAATCGTTGACTACCCTGAAAATCTTTGTACACTCAACTGTGCGCTTATGTAGTGCTTCTCTGGCATTGTTTCCTTCCAACACTATCTTCTCCATCTTCTCCTGCAACTTTCAAGGCTATTTCTCTGCTTCTTGCTGATATTTTCACAACTGCACTTCCAGATGCTCAGCACGAATGGCCAATTGTGACAATGCTCCTTGGACCAACTCAATTTGATGCTTTGGCTCTCCTACATCACTGTCTTCGGGAAGTTGGGGTGCAACCTTTCGAATCTCTGTCCAGCCTTCAACAATATTTTCTTGGACTCTTTCCAATCCGTTCTCGACCTAGATCTTTGCATGTTCTTCTTTTTTTCTGCATGTTTGTGCAATGAGTGCTTCCTCCCTTGTGAAGTCTGTAGACATTTCCACTTGCTGGAGCCTCTTCTCTAGTTGATCAGTTGATGCTCTGGTCATTCCAACCAAGTGTGTTTCTATCCATTGTGCAAGGTCAGTAGAATATGGTGTTGCGTCCCTGGGTGCTCGAGTCTACAGTGGAATTCCACTAGCCATTGAGTTTTCTAAAGGAGTCTCTACCTCCTCCTCTCCTGTCAATGGTCCTGGTGCAAGCCTCAATATTAACGTTGATGGTAGGAGTGTCAAAACCTATTTTCTATCTAGGAAGAGCTGCAATAAATCTGCGCACTGTTGAGGGTTTTGGAGAACCAACTCCATCTGTTCTTGCACAAATGTCATGTTCTTCCTGAAAGTTGACTCTGGTTCCTTCTGAACCTCTGGTATCTCCTTCTCTTTACTTGCGTCTGCTTATGGAGTTGCACTTCTCTTGCCATCCTCAACCTTGGTTGTTGAGGAAATGTGTTGGTAGCTTTGAGCTTGTGGCTCCTCCACCATTAGAGTGTCTTTTTTCTGCACAAAAGGCACAATCTGTTCATCTTGGGTGTCTATGTTCGAACCAGTTAGCTACAGTCTCTACTCCTATAATTATGGGTTTGGACCAGAAACTTTTGGTCTCTGCTCAGGAAACTCTGGGCTTGTTTCTGGGAGTTATGACTCTGGTTTTTCTGGGGGATCGAGTTGCATCGGCTCTGGATTAGTGGTTTGTGGTGGATTGGTGGTTTCTGGGGGTGGTGACTGGGGTTGTGGTGGTGATGGAGGGTGATCGATGATGATGGTGGATGGAAGGGTATCGGGCTCAGGGTCGTCCTGAATATGGATGACTGAGGTTTCTCAGACCATTGACCAAGTGTGAGGGATGAAGGATGAAAGGTGTTGAGGGTTCAAAACTTACTCAGTGAGACCCAAGTTCTGAACTTCTTCACCATTGGTTATGTGATGAATGCAACACTCAAGATCTCATTGACATCCTTACCTGTCAACATGGCTTGCTCTGGAAACTGTAGGAAGATCAAAAATGTCCTCTTCTTTCATTCTAAGGGTTGCATCTCCTCCTCTTTAGAGTTCGACTGTTCTAGAGCTTCTTTCTTCTACAGCTCCAAGCTTGATCTCAGTCCGACCCATGCTTCTTTTCCTTTCTTCTTCAACAACTCGACAGGAAAAATGTAGTGCATCCACGACTTGGGCGGGTTGCGTTTAAATCTCGACCACGACATTACCTCCTTGTCGAAGGCCTCCTCATCTAGATAGAATGGAAGCATCCTTTTATGGAAATCCTCCCTGTTAGCATGCCTTGGCCATACAAATATATGATGTCGGTTCATGCTGAAGGTAATGTTCCTCATGTTGTAGTTGAGGAGCTCATGTGGAGTGCGCAACCTTTGCGTTGCATCGATCAGCCCGTTATACCACTTGGAGAATGTCGTGTTGTTGAAGGGTGTGTTCTCCAAGTTTTCCTTGGAATGCCAAGGCTCAAACATCTTCGCAAGGCACCCCTTATCTATTAGTGCCAACGGTCTTCCAGTGGGTGGCTTCTACTTTAGCATTGTGAACACTATTAACAGGTATCCATACATGAAGGTGCCTCCCTTCTCCTGGGCTTCCTCGCAATCCACGAGTAGTTCCTCCATCAGGTAACTACACCAATTGAATACAACGACATTGGCACAAAAATCCGCTACTGACAATGCATCCAACGTGCATTCTCCCTTGTAATACGACCTCATAACCTTGTTGTCTATGATGTAGAAGCCAGTCCCGAATGTCTCTGGTAGGATCGGGTCAATTTTGGCTGTGCGACCCCCCTTCTGAGTGCGGAAACATTCATAGAGGTTGGGATCCCCTTTCTTCTTTTCGTGCTTACTGGGATGCTGGAATCTTTTAGACATGTCCTCACCTTCGAGGGACAGTCCAATAAGCTAATGGATGTCATCGACGTGGATTGGATACCACCTATCCAACCAGATACTTCGGTCATGCACCCTGTTGATCAAGAATTTGGTGCACTGTGAAACATCACAAGTGGTACCGAACACTGGTAGGTCATTGAGGTTCATGAAATTTGAGTTGAATAGGTTGATAAATGCAGGATTCAGCACGAACTGCATGCTTCCCAACTCATCTGGAGCGATACTACAGAATACGTCTATGTTCATCTGGGGGAACAAGAAGGGATCTGTTAAGTCAAGATCAAGGAGCTTGACCTGCTCCACCTTCCCCTTGAGATCGTCCATGACCTCGACTCAGGGGTCGCAAGGCTCATCTAGTACTGCGTCTTTAGACACGATGCCTCAAATTCCTGTAGCTCTCAACATTATGGGCTCTGATTTATCAACAAATTATGTTGCGAACTAAGGATTGGGGATCACAACTATGAGTTTCAGGGATTGCACAGGCTTGCTCTCTCTTCAGAATTTTGAAAATCTCTAAGTTCTTTGAAAACAATGCATTCTATGGCAAGTTCGCAGAGCCTTATACTCAGGCTTAGCTAGCAATTTCAGTAATAATTGTTGTTCATCATGACCATATGGATGCAACTTGGATCTGAGTTGTTCGATGGGACAATTTAATGGGGTAAATCCTATTGTGTCATTCTGGCATTTACTGTGCAAGTTGGATAGGGACGTGGCCGATTTCATACATTTATGTTTGACGGATGGGAATCCCGACGTGAATACCGATGGAATATTTTCATATTTCGGATTTATAGCTTAACTGAATTCAAACAAGGTACCATAATAGCAATAAAGGCTGTGACTAGAATGGGTTTGTGTGGCAAGTGGACTCAGATTGCGCTCGGATTCATTCTCCCTCCAACCACAAAGGGGTCCCCTTCATATTAATGATTGTCATTAGTGGGTTCTTTACGCTTCTGATCTCGTGTTGTTGAGTAAGAAGTTCTACATCAAACAACACTTAAACAGAAAAGGAAATGAACTACATGCCGCGGTGCAACACTACACACGTCGACTTTATTAACTAAATTTACAAAAATTGCACCAAACTCAAATCTAACTATTATACATGCTCCTTCAGAGTAGAGCAACAATACTTTTAGCTTAGTTCTAAGACATATAGGTTTTCAGGCGAGCGTCGTTCACCCATCCTGGTCACAACATACCATTCAGTTGCGCAAGTTTGACTACTCCTGAAGGTCAGATCTTTGCAACTATAAATGGTCCCAACCAATGCATGCGCAACTTTCCAGGATGCTTCTGATACTAACTATCATAGAGTAGGACATTGTATCCTTGTGCAAATACTTTATTATTAATGTTTCTGTCATGAAAATATTTTTGCCTTGCTTTCTCAACCGATTGATGGAAGTCTACTAAAAACCTAGTCTCTTCGATTTCTTGTAACTCCATGAGTCTTTGCGCAACTGATTCTTCCTCCGCCATATGGGTGATCTGTGAAATGTACAAACTCAGAGTATGAATTGTGCAAGAACCACAACCTCTTTCCCATAAACTAGCTGAAATGGCGTGTACCTGTGGAATTTCTTTATGGTTCTCCTGTAAGCCCATAGTACTGTTCAAACTCTCTCATCCCAATCTTTCCAATTTGCGCAACAGACCTTTGTCAACCCTCTCTCCAGAATCTTGTTGAACGCTTCTATTGTTCCATTGGCTTGCGGGTGGTAGGGGTTTCTTTTGTGATGTTGGATCAAGAACTATGTTGTAAGCTTTGCTATAGTGCTACTAATAAAATGAGCTCCCTTATCACTAGTTAGACTCCTAGGACATCCAAACCGAGTGATAATATTCTCAAAAATGAACCTAGAAGCAGTATCGGTCGAGTAGTCCTGAAAAGTTGTTGCCTCTACCCAACGTGTAAGGTAGTCATTTGCGGTAATAATGTATCTATCCTTTGAATGCTTAGTTGTGGGGTTGATTGGTCCAATGAATTCAACTGCCAACTTCTCAAATGCCTGTAGAGCTCGAATTGGTTGAAGTGGTAATTCATATCATTGTGACAGCATACCCACTCTTTGACAAACATATCATGATCTAGAATATACCTTTGTATCCTTGAAGAGCGTTTCCCACCATAGTCCAGCTTGGAGAACTTTCTGGAAAATGGCCTTTCCTCCTACATGAAAAAGATAAGCACCTTATTTTTGTCCATAGTTTGGACTCCCAAATATTTATCTAGACGGGGATTTTAAGAGGCATTGAGAAATTGGATTTAAGGTTATATGCTTCTTTGATTATGAAATCACCTTTGCGCGTGTGACCCCATCGTAATATATCCAGTCCATGCTTGATTTTGATTCAACGCATATTAGCTTTTGCTTTCCACTTCTCTAAGAACTATTGATTTGGATGTCCTAGTTCTGCTACTATTGTTTTCCATTGTCGCCAGGTGTCCTATTGTCCTTCTGAATTCCAAAAGTCAACTACTACCTGTAGTCTCACCCTTGTGGTATGAGGATGGAGGTGTTCATACCATTGTTGTTGACTAAGAGGTGGAAATTGTTTCCAAGAATCCATCCAAAAAAGGCTTGTTTTTCCATGGCTTATTTCCCAAAAATCATGGTCCTAGATTAGGGATCTGTTGTGATCTGTTGTGATCTGATGTGTTCCAAGTGAGAGAGCCAATGTGGTTTCCATTCCATCTAATCAGTTGGTTCTCTCTCACTATGCTGGCATACTTATGGTTCCAAATTCTTTTCCAAATATCTGTGGGGTTCTTGATCCATATCCATTATATGTTTTCCCCCAAAACCTGGTTGAGGGTTTGGGGGTCCTTTAGGCCTAAGCCCCCTGCAATTTTTGACTTGCAGAGTTCTTTCCAATTGACTAGGGCCCACTTTCTACCTTCCTGGGTGCCTTTGCAAAGGAATTTTTACTATATGCTCTTAATGTTGTTAAGAACAGAGGTGGGGGCTTCCAAAGCAGAGAAGATGTACAAAGGAATGGCTTCCATGACCAATTTGATCAGAGAAAGGTGACTGTTTAGATTGAGGGTTCAAAAATTCCAAGAGCTTAGTCGTTTCTCTAAGGAAATCAGAAGGTCTTCCCATGATCTGTTGCAAAACACACTATCAATGAGTGGGAATCCAAGGTACTTGGACAAAAGGGATCCCCTGGTGAAGCCCATGATTCTAGCTATGAAGATCTGAATGGCCCTGGGTGTGTTGAAGAAGAAAATATTGGATTTTTCCTGATTGATAGACGTTCATGAGGTGTCATTGAAGTCCTTTAGTATTTCTAATATTTGATTGGTTTCCTTGGTGGTGGGAGATCTCATCATCATTATGTCATCAAAAAAATGGGTGTGAGTGATGGGGAAAGCCATGCCATGAATTGTAAGCCTACTAAGGGAGCCTTCCACCACTGTATATTTTATATATCTTCTCAGACCCTCTACCATAATAATGAAAAGGAAAGGGGAAAGAGGATCACCTTGACAGATTCCTCGTGATGGCTAGAAATTCCTTCATGGTGTTCCATTGATAAAAATAAAAAAGTAAGCAGACGAGGTTAGATTGAAGATCTAGCTTACTGGTTGAATTGAAATCGAAACCAGTGAGGAGAGAGTGCATGTAATACCAACTTAGAGTGTCAAAGGATTTTTACAGGTCTAGTTTAATTAGCATCCGAGGGGTAATTGTTGTTTTAGGGAGTGCACCACTTCATGAGTCAAAAATATGTTGTCCAAAATTTAGCGTCCCTCTACGTATCCTACATGCTGCTTAGAGATGATGAAAGGGAGGATTGATTTGAGTTTGAGGGAGATTACCTTAGTAATAAGCTTATAGATAACCTTGCAAAGTTCAATAGGCCTGTTATCACCATTAAAATTTTTGTGTGAAATCAAGATTTCTGGACTTAGCGAGATGTTAGATTGGTTTGGAGGCTTGATAAACTAGGGAAGGCACTAAATCTAGTAGGAAGAGGCTAAGTCTGGCGAGGGAGCGAAGGTGATGGGACCTGATACGTCACAGATCGCGAGCCCTATAGATTGACGGTCGAGGATCATTTCAGGGGCAGAAGCTGCGTGGAGGATAATTTCAGAAAGAGGGCCGAAATCTAAATCGTGGTTTTCAGTCGGGACCACGTGGTGCCACCAGGTGCATTTCAGGGTGGAAAGTGGGTTGCCCCAAACCACTTCTTCACGCCCCCAAAATTTGGAAAGTATAAAAGGGTATTTTTTATTTAGTTTATTATTATTTCGAACAAGTCAACCATTTGAAACTTGGCACGACCACCCTCATTCAATAGAAACTTAACAGTACGCCAATGGCACGCCATTTCCGCTCATTCCTAGGTATTTTTATTCGTAGTCATGGATCCTATCATAACTTCATTAACAAAACAAGACCATGTGGTGAATGAAGAAGCCCCAATTAATCTAGATTCAGATATCTTTGATACTGAATTCACCATTTATCCCATCTCTTTGTCGAGAAGTAACCTATCTGATAATGTAGGAAGGCATATACCATTCCTTAAAGAAGTCCATTCCTCCATAGTCTCATATGATGTCGGAGTCGCTTTCCCCTTTCTCGAGTTTATAGGTTGGTGTGTCGAACATTATTACATGAAGAAAAGGTCGTCATGAATAAAAATGGATCTGAGTTCATGTGTAGGGTAGACAGCTTCTCAATTCGAGATTCCCTTGGTATACCAGAGTCTTTCTCTGCAACATTTGAACCTTTCAATGAAGAAAAGATAATTAGGATATACAAAGAATTTCCATCAAAAGTTAAAGATATGTTTTTATAGACAATTGTCAAACCAGAACAGTTTTCAGAGGGCCTGTCTTTGCCAATGAATGTGAGTATAATGGTCATTGAAGTCCAATGGGTATATTCCCTTTTGAGTCAGGTCTTAGGTCTAGATAATGAAAAACATGTTGTCAAAATCATGCTCGGTTTCCTATTTATTTTTTTCAAGTCAGATTCTGGTCTATCAGTCCGCATCAGTTTTGATCAATTCATAGTTGATAATATCCATAAACAGCTAGTGAATTTTTTCTCTCTAAGGCATTTCCGATATTACACCTATTTGTTGAATATTTTCCTGGAAACAAATAAGAGATAATTTCCTAAAGAAACCTTTATATCAACCGAATGTAAAAGGATTAAATTTCTCATCTTCATCAACAAAGTCATGTCCAGGGTTTACAGTTTGATTTTCAACAACAACCTACCTAGAGTTTTGGATGACATGAGGAGCTATTTACAACCAAATACAGAGAATGGAGTGGGGGATTGGGTACTGTTCATGCACTCAACAGTAATCTGGGTTAATGGTTGTCATGAATCCCCCTATCTATTGCCTATTTTCCTGACCCCCAGAGTCTTTTCCATTGAATTCACCAGGCAAAGAATTATATATGAGATAGAGCATTTCCTGAAGTTGCACAAAGCCTCCAACCTCAAGTTCCCTTTTATCATTGACACTTTCATTATCAAAACTAGATCATGCTTATCTCAGGTTCAAGAAAATCTCAAGTTTGGTTTTGCAAATCTATAGGGAAGAATATATGATCCACACCAAATCATATCCAAGGGAATATTGATGAAAAAATAGGCACCTTATGAGAATGAACATGTTGAAGGTTTTGATAAGCTGGAAAACCTAGAAGTATGTGTTGATATGGAAGCAATCTTTAAACCAACTCAAACACAACAAGTAGAGAAAACCCTGTAACAAAGTCAAACACAACAAGCTCCTCAGAAACTGATATTTAAAGTCCCCAAGATGAGTGTTTACAACAAGAGAAGCAATTCATAGGCCATGGGCACTAGTGATCA
>SNQJ01S0044143.1:14382-49983 GCA_010110895.2 Picea sitchensis
ACATTCTTAGATGGATTATTTATTGATTGGATCCACTTATCATGATGTTATGACTTGAGATCCTTGGAGCGCTTGTTCATTTGTCTTTGCAGGACCTAGTTGGTGGACAATTTTGGGAGAACAAGCCTAGCTTGGGATTCCATGGGGCAACAAGCCCATAGGTTGGATGCCAGGGTCCTGCATATTGGATGAGAGAGATAAAACTTGGATGACCTTGATGATGACTTGGAAAACCTAGCCCATCCCTCACTTTCCAAACAATTTTCCCAGGAGGGGCAAAACGTCCCACTTTTTGAGCTTGACGTCATGGTCTAGGGGCTAGGGAATGGTGGTGAGGTGCCACTCTTTGACACATGGACGTTTTGAGGAGGATAGGGTCTTCACCATGATGAGAGTGCTTAGGTGCTTGACATGTGTCCTTTGGAGGCCTATCCATGCTTCTCCAACACCAACGACTTCCTCAAAGTGGAAAAACATCCCTTAAAGGGGTGATGTCCTCCTAAATTAGGGTTTTATTTGTGCAAAAAGTGAATTTTTAGGTGAATTGTTTAATATTACTTTGTTATGGGGAAAAGATTAGGGTTGTTGACCCCTAATATTGTGTTTTACTCATTATTTTGTGGATAAGCTATGTTAGCTACATTTTGTATAAATAGAGATCATAAGATCTCATTTAAAACATAACTCTCCCTCTTGTGAGAGGCTTGGTCTGAAATTTTCGGCCCTGTTGGCTCTTTTAGATCTTGTGCACTTGTTTATGGCTATGTTTATGAATGGTTGATGGATGAGGCCTAGTGCTAGCTTTGGATGATGCTTTCTAGATCTTGTGGTGAAATGTCTTAGCATTTCTCTTGATCTTGGTATGGTTTTTACTCTCTTGCTATCATTTTATTCAAGTCAAGTATTTTTATGCTAGGTGCTAGGTGGTAAGTATAAGGGCATATGTCCCCACCATAGCCTTCATCATTCTATTTTCTTCATCTCATTGATTAAGGATTTGCTAAGAGAAGTATATGGGCATACACACTCTTAGCTTAAACCCTAGTTTAGGGAAACTTGCCTTGGAAAGCAAAAGGACTTACAACCCCAAGGAGGTATCTTCTCTAATCTCCTCGTGACTCCATTAATCTGATAGTAAAGGCACTAGTCATTGATTTGTTGCATTGGAGAAATAAAATATTACATCGGGAAACGTGATTTTGAATCATTTTTACTTCTTGCAAAGTGGGTTGTATTCCTTGTGCCTTGGGGACCTCATAGCCACTAGGGTGTCCCCATATAGGGGCTACTTATTGTTGTTGTTACAAAATTGCATCTTCATCCATTAGGGCTGCAGAAACCCTAACTTACTTGCTTGAATAACTCTCTTATCAACCATTGGATTTTGCTCAAAGTTTGCACACTTGTTCTCCTTGGTCCAACGCACTTTTTGGAAAAGTTTGAGGATATTTCAATGGATGATTTCCTTTCTGTAATATATTGAATGTTACATCTATAAGGCTGATATAATTTGCTGCAGACAAGTGTTTACAACAACCTTATCTTTTATGCTAATAATATTGTTTTTTCATCTTGTGTTTAGCCAGTCTTTCTCTTGTATTTTCTACTTGATCTCTAGAACTTATTGAGAAGCTTATAGTACCATTTACTTGCTGATATATATTTTTATCTACTACTTCAAATTAGGCAAAACAAGCTTAACTTGCTGATCCAACTAACATATATTATTGCAAACTGTCTTTTCTTGTGTCTCGGGAAGGTACAATCATCTGAAGAAGTGTTATACCTGTGGGGAAACAATTAATTGACTTGCAAGGCATCCCTTTCCACCTTTCACTCCACTTAAAATTGATCTATAGGGGCTTCATTTCCATCCATCTCCCTCTCCATCTAAATCCCCATAGGGTCATCGAGATCACCTCCCTAGAGTGACCTGGTCACCCTTGAAGTGTGGGATCTACATCAAGGTGACATTGGGTGTAGGATTCCTAAGTTGTAGAACTTGCCTTGTGGTTGGGTCGGGTTTTCTCCAACTTACAACTTGAACTATAACATTTCTGCGTCGTTACCGGGGAGGATTTTGAATCCTCTTCCAAACCCTAACAACACTTTGATAAGACATCCCCAATCCTTTCCCTTAGCTTGCCTAGCGACTCCAACCAAGGGATGTTCCCTATCCACCCTTCTTGATCAGCTTATCTTGAATCTCATCTCGCAAATTCACCTTCCCGAACCCACCTTTCCCTTTTTCTTCCTTTCCATCCTATGATGAGCCTTGATCTCATCTAGCGACTCCATTGAGGTGTCCTTTCAGTCATTGGAAATATGGCACCATGGGATGAACCCCCATCCATAAATTGTTATGCCTCAAAGAAGGAACTTTTACAGATGGAAAAGGAAAAGGAAAGAAATAAAGCTAATGAGAAAATGATGAATCGCATAAGAGAATTATTTCCTGCCCTTGAAGATGAAGAAGTATTCAAAGAACGAACATATGAAGAAAGTCATCAAGAAGAGAACACAATGAGTTGTGACCCTTTAGAAGACCTTGATTATTCTTTATTACATGACCTTGAAAGTGAATAAGTGTCGGAGGAAACTTTGGACATGATAGATCCCCTTGAAGAAAAGCAAGAAAAGAACTATGCACTCAGAATCAAGCCTCTTGTGATGAAGAGGCGATGGAGGGACTTGTCTATAAAAAGAAAGAAGAATTATGATAAAGCACAACATATTGAGGCATTACTATCTTTGATCCTACTTGGTGAAGGAGAGATTGTCCAACCTTATTTGCCTTCTAATGTTGAAGAAGCGATCAGTCTCGATGATGAAGGTCTAGTTGAAGATGTCCATACCATTGCTCCTCCTGTGCACAAAGATGAAAATATGGTCATTTTTAGTCATACTGATGGTCTTATGAAAGTAACCTTCGATATGGTTAATGATCCTATAGACACTTTCATATAGACTGGCAGACGTAGATGGGATCTTAGTTGTCTCAAATTTGATAGAGACCCCATTTATGACATTGAGGGTAGCTCTCAGGTAGAAGGGGTGTCATCATCAAAGGAATGGTCCTCATATGTATATGATTAAAATGTTTGGTTGCCTGGTGATGATATGGTTATAGATTTGTTCCACCCCTTCGAGGATGACTTGTCACAACCTACTCAAAGTGATCTTCAATCATCCTTTGGTACATACCTATTTGAGGATGCATATTTGTTTTATGAGGACGTCCAACCGTTGTGCTCAGATTTTGAGGAAATCAGGATGTGGCCACCTGAGAGTAGTTAGAGGTTCATTATTCTAAGCATAAGTATTTTCATCTTGGAGAGTTCCATGGAGATTCACAGGGGAAGAGGCAGTGTTTTTCTACACCTGAGACTGTTCCTTACCTCTTACCCTCTTCTATAGGAGACCATGCAGTATTCTTCCGATCTCTCATTTTTTCTCAATCTTCAGGGAGCAGTGATGGTGTCGATGAAGATAAAGATGAGCCATCATATACATATGCTAGTCCACTCCAGAGATGGATAGATTGTGCTTGTGGCTATACTTGCAGGCGGGAGTTCCAGAATGATCGAGATTGTGGTTTTTCTTTCTAGCAGGATTTCCTCCCTCCCACCCATTTCCATGAGTTTTATTTCGTGATTGATTATGTGTCGATTTATACTAATGATTACTATGTGCTAGACCTATATTTTTTTGTTTCACGTGATTAAGCACCGGGGGGATGTCTTCATCAGATGATCAAGTGGTTGCACTAGTTGTACGATTTCACTTGACACCTTCAGGACTTGATCTTTAGATCCCCAAGGCAGGTAAGTAGGTAAGTCACTTTGATTCCCTACATTTTCATCTTGATTTCTCATACTAGTTTAGATGCATTTCATTTTCATTTTTCTCTACTTGCATATTGATTTCATGCTTAGCTTATAATTTATTGAAAAAATGTCAAATTTTTCTTTTCCTAGCATAGTTGGCTTTGATTATCGTCATATGAGAACAAGGATGAGTAGGCCATCCTGCACTTGATAGATTGATGTTTCCTTGCAGGCATAGTTCTACCAAGAGATGTTGCGGTTCTCATGCACTCTACGATGAGCACATGTCCCCAAGTAAGAGTCATATGTTATCCCCATTTTGTGGATAACTAAGGAGATCATGTCTCGAGGCCCTAATCTTGCAGATATGGAGTTCCGAGAGACTACATGACAAACAATATCCTTTTGCACAGATGGAAAACCCACTCACCACCACATATGGTCACAGTTTTGCAGATGGAATCCAACACACCAGCTAGCTTCCGGAAGGCAGTGGGCCTTGATCCATGAGGTACAAGTCAGTATTATGGTGAGCATCATTTCAATATTTAAGCCATTTAATTATGTTGTATCTTAGATTTCTCTAGATTTCATGATATGTGCTTGGACATTATGTCATTTTCCCTTCTTCACCTTGGTGGTTGACATTGTGCCCTAGTAAGTGGTTTTCCTTGGGGATGAGTTTGCTACTGGTAACTCCCTTAATGAGCCATTGTACCATTCTCGACCATACTTATCTCTTTCCATCATTATTCCCCACCATTTCCTTATATCTTGGGATTTTAGGGTGTATTGACCCAAGAAGGGGTTGTCCCTCATTCTATGGGAAGAAGGGGCTAAAGGCCCAGAGGGGTCGATGTTGGGTAAAATATAAAAGCCTTATATAAACCTTCCATATGCTTCTTCCAGGGATCACCTATGAAAGCAATAAAACACTTATCTTTAAATAAAGGGGACCCACAATGTAATAAAATTCTTAAAAGGTTAGTTGAATGATAGGAGGTCTCATAACGATTCGACCTATCATGTCCATGGATATCTAGTGGTATGAAATTTTCATCATCTGGTCACCAAACCAGGGAAATGGCTCTCAGTTGCATGGCTGAGAGAAAGGGGGTCTCATCATGAACCAACCTTATCATTTCCATTAGGTATTTGTGGGTGACATTACCACCACCTGGTCACCATCCCAGGGCACTGACCTTCAATCTCTCCTTATGCTATATTCAAATAAAATAAAGAAAGAAAGATGAAAGGAAATTGATGGGCTTGGAAAAAGTGCATTGTAAACAAAGCTACCACACACCCTCTACAAAGACACCCATTAATGAGACACTACGACCCCTTATATGTCATGAGCCCTATGCCCATTGAGTCTTGACCCCTACCACGTCATCCACTTTACATGGCTTAGAGAGGGATATCTTGGAATTTCTCCTTGACCTAGGGCAAGACCTACCCAATAGGACACCTCGTCAACCCTCCCATACTTAAGCTTGACAAGTCGCATAGTGTCTTTGAGATGTTAATTGTTTGATATAGTGATCTTTGAAGCAAATGATTAGATGGATTATTTATAGATTGGATCCACTTATCATGATGTTATGACTTGAGATACTTGGAGGGTGTGTTCCTTGTGACTCCATTAATCCAATAGTAAAGGCACTAGTCATTGATTTGTTGCATTGGATAAATAAAATATTGCATTGGGAAACATGATTTTCGGTCATTTTTACTTCTTGCAAAGTGGTTTGTATTCCTTGTGCCTTGGGCACCTCACATCCAATAGGGCATCCTCATATAGGGGCTACTTATCGTTGCTGTTACAAAATTACATCTTCATCCATTAGGGCTGCATAAACCCTAACTTACTTGCTTGAATAACTCTCTTATCAACCATTGGATTTTGCTGAAAGTTTGCAAACTTGTTCTCCTTGGTCCAACGCAAATTTTGGAAAAGTTTGAGGAGATTTCAGTGGCTGATTTCCTTTCTGTAATACATTGAATGTTACAACCATAAGGATGATATAATTTGCTGCAGACAAGTGTTTACAACAGACTTATCTTTTATGCTAAAAATATTGGCTTTTCATCTTGAGTTTAGTTAGTCTTTCTCTTGTACTTTGTACTTGAGCTATAACACTTATTGAGAAGCTTATAGTACCATTTACTTGCTGATAGATAATTTTATCTACTGCTGAAAATTAGGGATAACAAGATTAACTTGCTGATCCAACTAACATATACTATTGCAAAGTGTCTTTTCTTATGTCTCGGGTAGGTACAATCATCCGAAGAAGTTTTATACATGTGGGGAAACAATTACTTGACTATCAAGGCATATCTTTCAACCTTTCACTCCACTTAGACTTTACCTATAGGGGTTTCATTTCCATACATCTCCATCTCCATATCCATCTCAATCCCCATAGGGTCACCGAGATCACCTCCCTAGAGTGACCTAGTCACCCTTGAAGTGTAGGACCTTACATCGAGGTGACATTGGGTGTAGGATTCCTAACTTGTAGCAATTTTTTTGTGGTAGGTTGGGATTTTACCAACCTACAAATTTCGCTATAACATGCCTCATCTTCATCAGGTTCTAGGAATTCTTCTTTTACAAAATCTTGCAGATCATTCTCTTCTAGAATGAGCATTACTCTATTCTTCCATGCTCAGAAGTTCTGAGCTCCTTCAAGCTTCTCATCAAGCTTGGTACCGGGTGATCCCTAGGGGAATTGCGAGGGGAGAAGTAAGGAGCTAGAAGAACACCCCTATAGGTCAATCTCTAAGATGAACTTGAGGCTTGAAGAGAGAGTATTTGGAGTTGGTAAATGGTTTCCAAGGTTGTGTACCCGCAAAACAATATTAAAAAACCAAAACAAGACCAAATATGATGATACAAAACTCAATGAAAGTGGGGAATCAATAAGAATCCCTGCTGTCTCAAAATTGCAGCAGTAAGGAAATATATATCAACAATGAAAGAAGTTAGAACAACTACAAATCATACCATCAAAATCAAGTATATGATATTGGAAAATAAATCTTGCAACTAGCACACAATGTTCCAATGTTTAGACCAAGAATGTGTTGACAAATGAGGGTTGTAAATGAGTGTTATCAACAAGTATTTATGACATCCCAATGGTTGTAGAAAACCTTTTCTACAACAACAAGTTATAACCACTAAAATTAGGAAGTAAGCCACCCAAACAATAGGTTTCAATCAATAGATCAATTATCACAGCTTGCAACTGAATTTTAGTGGTAGAAAAGTGAACAAAGAGTAAGAGAAGGTGATTTTTCTGCAGCCCTATTAGCTGTAGCTTAATTTTTTTTACAACAAATCAATCACTTAGAAAATCAATATTCCCTTGGAGGATGAAAGAGTCAATAGCATATAGAATTTAGATCCAAACTTAAACAATTCAATCTATTAAAATCCACGTTTACCAATGCAACGATATTCAATATCCAATGCAATTAGTGCCTTATCTATTTGGTTATGGAGTCTCTTGCTTGGTCACAACCAATTTAAGATAGGTTTTAATGATATTCTAGGGTATAAACTCTCTTAATACCTAGAGAAGATAAGCCTTAGCAAGGTCTTGCTACAAGGGTGTAAACCCTCTTACTCCTTGTAGAAATCCTTAAGCCCTTTAAATAGCAATAGAAGCAAATTCCTTGATGGAGGGTGTATGCCCTTATACTCCTCCGAGGGTTTGATTATTAACCTTGAAATTAAGAAGAAAAACACAAGATTGCAGAAATTCCTTGTCTATTCCAAGAGATAGCATGCAAAAACCTTACTTTATCTAAGAGAATCCATCAAATCGTCAAGAACAAGCATCCAAGAGAAGTCGCTAGCCTTTATTCCACCAATAGACAAGTGTAGTATCCATTTTTCACAAGAGACAAGAGATAGCGAATTTCCCAAAGAGGTCGAAATTTTAGTCCAAGAGTTATATGATTCTCAAGTGATGAGTTGTGAAAATGAAAAAAAAAGATGTCCTCTATTTATATGAGGCCATCTAAACCAATTTGTCCACATAAAATTGTCAACAAAAAATTAAAAGAGGGTTGACCCCCTTTATTTTCTCTTACAACTTGTAAATATAAAAATTACATAAAGTAAAACCCCAAAAAAGGGTGACGTCATTCCCTAGAAGGGTGATGTGAGGTTTAAAAGTGAGACATTGAGCCTCCAAAGGCCATGTGCCAAGCTCTCATGTTCTAGAGTGTCATGCCATGCATCTCCTTCCTTCAAACCACATTACATCACCTACATAACCATCAAGCCCACCAAACCCTAGCTTCAAGAGCTTAGAAAGTGATGTCCTAGGAATCCAAAGGTCAACGTCCATGTATAAAGGGATATGATGTCATCCTCAAATGTTGTCAAAGTGCCTCCAAAGAAAACGTGCTTGATACCTTGCACACAAAGGCTCCGAGGTGCTCTTCCCAACATGTGGGGTATGACATCCATCCTAGGGGATTTCAACCCCCCATGAAGGTCAAAATGGCATAATTCCTCTATGGATAGATGTCACCTGGCAAGGTCTTGAAAAGACAAACAATTAAACCCTCCAAGGGTCCACAAGTCACATGTATCATGCCAATTAAGCCACATTTAATAGAATAACCACCCAAACATTTGCATTAAATCCCCCCTTTTCAATTTAAACAAATTCTCAAAGACCTTATAAAATTTCCAAATTTAAGTATGGGAGGGTTGTCATGATGCCCTATTGGGTAGGCTAATCCCCAAGTCAAGGAGTGTTTCCCAAGAAGACCCTCTATAAGTCATGTAGTGAATATGAGGTGGATTGGGGTATGGCTTTTGGTCATAGGGTTCTTGATATATCAAGGGCTCATATTGTCTCATTTACGGGTGCCTTTGTGGAGGGTGTGCTGCATCCCTCGTTTGAAATGCAACCTTTTTCCAAGCCCTTCTATTTTCCATTAATTTATTATGGTCTGAACATTGCGTGTTATGTGTAATGGAAAGTAAATATCATCACAATGCCACTTGAAGTTATGAACACATTGAGTGCCATATGCACTGGAAATTAAAAGACACCGCAAATGCATTCCCCCAACAAGCAATACCTTTTTTAATTATGTATTTTATTTTTTTAGAGGTCCCTCAATTTTTTATGGAGAAGTGTTTCATTTATCCCAGGACCTTAGGTTGAGCATCTAGAGAGATAATTTATGGATTTTAACTTTTTCTAACTATAACACCTCTAGGCCTTTAGCACCTTCTTCCCATGAAATGAGGTACAAAACCTTCTTGGGGTCAATAAGCCCAAAAATTGAAAATATGAGGAAACAAAAGGAAAGAGGTGTGGACAATGGTAAGTATATGTGGGAATGGTATGATGACCCTTCAAGGGGACCCCCTAGTAGCAACCCTTTTCCTGAGGATTACCCACTTACTAGGAAGCTATGTCAACCACCAAGGTGAAATGAGGCAAAAGGTATAATTTCCAAGAAAATGTTTTCATAATAAAGAAAGGAATCTTTGCAACATGCTCAAATGCTTCAATTATTAACGTGACACTTACCACGAGACTAGACTTGTTACCTCGTGAATCAAGACCTGTTGTCCATTCTGGGCCAAGTTGATGTGGTGGATGTTTCTATGTTGTTGTCAGTGAATAATGATGTGTGGTGGAGAGGAAGGGCTCTATCTACTCATTGTCGGCTCAAATGGCCATTTGGCTCCCAACAGTCCATGTATTCAACCTATGGGCCTCAAGACATCATCTCCTTAGTTACCCCTATCTTGGGGGGATAACACCTTTCATATTTTAGATTATACCAAACCAATCCAGTTCCAAAGTGTTGCGCTGCTTCAAGAAAGTTCATATTCACCTGCTCCAGTTCAAGAGAATATTCCCAAATGAAAACATTGTCATTGAGTTGTCTATCTGGAGGATCAGTGTTTTGATCTTCATCCTTGTGAGAATTGTGGAAAGCACAATCATCCTTTAGAAAATTTTTCCAAATGCAAGAAATATGCAAGAGTAAAGAACCATTATGGGTGGATCACTTCTTGGAAATGGTCATCAATATTCAAGAAGATATATCAATCATACTAACAAATTCATTCTCGAGTATTGACACATATTGCAATGAAAAAATTTCATATTCTCATCTTGTAGTTAATAGGGGGGATAATATAAGTGATCAACAATCAAGTTTCAAGTTTCGAAGCCCTATCAATCGAGCAGTAACAAGGGAGCGTGATTTGGTTCATGTTCATCCCAAAACCACCAGATTGGTTTGTGGTTTTCCTTAAACCTCCATTTAGTAGAAGACATCAACTTCTGATAGACAATAGTTTTTGGTCATCTTTAAACTTCCATTCGAGAACACTTCAAATTAGTAGGTGACATCAACTTCTAGCTAAATTAGGAATTTTTTTGAGAACCATTGATCCTTAGAGCCAAGTTCTAGGGTTTGTGGTATTCCTTTAAAAAAGCACCACCATTTAGTAGAAGTCATCATCTGTTGATAACCATTTGGTTTGTGATCATCCCAAAACCACCAGATTCAGAGAGCACATTCAACCATTGGAAACTATCCACTTCTAGATATGAGTTCTTTTCTTGGAATCACATACACCCCTTCAGATTAAGGAGGGGGGGGGGTGTTGGAAACATAATCCATTAGGGTTACTCACTTGAAGGAATATGAAAAGACAAATAAATGGATCAATTATCAGGAGTCCAAAAGACCTCTTGGAAGACAAATCCAAAGGTCATGATAATGTATTTATATTTGTACCATATTGATTAAATTGCATTCCATGTTTATCTACATTCGTGCTTTCTAATAGTTTCTGATATTGAAAATGCTAAGTTGGATGAGAATATTAATGCTATATCAAAGAAAGAGAATGATTCCACATGTTGTGAAATATAAAGAAATATACAATAGTAATAAAGTGTAAATTGGGTTGAAATCTGCAAATTTGAAGGCAAAGTACTATCAAATCCACAAATTTTCAAATATAGAGAAAAATTAATATTAAAGGCGTATAATTGAGGAAAATTGAAGTCATGGAGCATGTAATGAAGATTTGAAAATGTAAAGAAGAGTCAAGCCCACAAATATTTGAAAATAGGTATTGTTGAAATGTAGGAGTCCAAATTTGAATAAAAGTTAAGTCAAGTAAAAGCTCAGAGTCATGAAGAAGTCATTCATATGTAATAGGGTGCATGATCGGTGTTACTAGACACCTTAAATTAAATTTATAGAGAGTATTTCATGTCATTGAAATACATTGTTTTAAGTCTGGGTGGAAGAAAAAATTAGGTTGTCATTGTAATGACATTTAGTCTAACCAACTATTGTCACTAGTTTGAGTATGTGTTGGAATTTTTCATTCTAAGAATACACAATTCATATTCAAAATGGTTTTCATGAATCATTGAATACCAATGATTATGAAGACATGAAGAATATCATGATGAATATGTCAAGTAGGTAGAAGATAAAAAGAGTCATAATTTGACAAAGGTGACAAAACAAAATCAATCAGAGGATTTTGGTGGCAAGAAGAAGCCCTACATATATTGAAGAGTGAGGAGTAGATAATAGATTAGAGAGAAGGTCCAAGGTGAATAAGGACCATAAATACTAAAATATCATGTTCAAATAAAGAGAAAACCTAGGTGAGGTATCTAGCAAGGTGAGAAAGAATTGTTGAGGAAGAAGAGGCACATTGAGGCATGAAGTGAAAGAGAGAGAAGAAGGTGAGCACATTGAGGCTCGTAGGAAGGTACAAGATATTAACAAATAACATGGGGATTAGCAAAAGGAAAATTCCACAAAAAGGTGAAAGAAGATGTAGACTTCATGACAGAAGTGGTGAATCAGGAGGAGAAGCTCGACTGTGGGTAGAACCGTCAATTTGAGGCAGTTCATAACTGGTAGAATATTTGAGGCAGTCCATGACCAATAGAAATGTCGATATGAGCTAGTCAAAGAGATTGCAAGTCATGAAAAAGGGACTTGTGTAGTTGAGCATAAAAGGGAGATTGCAAGTCATGAAAAAGGGATTTGTGTAGTTTATTGATTTGAGACAACCATGAATATTGCAAGTCATGAAAAAGGGACATGCAAAATAAAAATGTGAGAATTTTTTTGAGATAGCAGCTAAAGCCACATGAAGAGTAATTCAGAGGAACCAATATACCATCGTTGGTGAGATCATGGACAAGATCCCAAGAATAATTATTTTGTTCCTTGGTAGTTTGATACACGTGCATTAAGAGTATGGTTAYAGGTAAGTCAAAGAAAACCTGGGATGATGACCGATGATGATRTAGGGGGAGTAAAAGATACAGGTATAAAGACATGTGATGGAAGAATGGTTCATGAACCATGTATGAGAAAAAGTTTCCTAGAGAAAGGGTTGATACAACGGCTAGAAACCTAGGTACTCTAGTGGCTGATAATATTTTTATATGGACTTCAACAATGTTTATGTTTTTAGGTAGATAAAAGATGAAGAATAAATAAGACCAAAAGAGTAAGAGCAGCGAAGGCAAAGAACATAGAAGATGAAGATGAGACCATTTCAAAGGACCAAGTTGTTATAGCATCAATTGCCACCATTTTCTTATTGGATTAGTCCTTATCCTACTTACAAACAACTCTTCCCCATACCTCATTGATACTTTTAAATAACATATTTTTGGAAGTTGTACACACCCTCACAGTTATGCAACACATGTATACGCGGGATACTCAAGGGAAAATCACGTACATGATATATATATATATATATATATATATTCCTAATTAAATGTTGAGTTATGGGTTTGGTTAGTTTCCTAACTCCTTTTACCCGTACTCAATTGTCTCTAACCAACTAGAGACCTAATAAAATGAACATTTTGTCCAAGGAGAAAGGTAATGATTCTTCACACATTAGAGAAAACACCTATTTGGATATATCCATTGAGTCTATAAGCCCATACATATCCTTGTTGCTAATGGTTTTTTGACCTGGAAACCCTTGTTTCCAACCCCTTTTTGATCACCAACCAATCTCACCAAGAGTCTCCCATATATGCTCTTTGCGTCCGTAGTGAATCTAGAGTCATAACCAATCCTTATAGCAGAAGTTGAGGTGGAGAGACCCGAAGTCTCTTTTGACAGGGTAGTGCCACACCAGAAAGATATAATTTATAACTACCTAACTATTTTTCATCAATAAGAAACTCATTCCTTTGAAGTGTATTGTATTGGTATTGATTAAACTTGCAATTCTTTCATATGTGCTTCATAGAATATTGATTTCTTTGATCATTCCGTTATTTTCATTATACTAACGTTTAGTTATTAATATAACTACCTCTCTACATAGGTTTGCATGTTTAAGGTTCTTGCAGGCTGCATAAGAACTATTGGAAAAGAGCGAGGAAACTCCGACAATCAAGAATTAAAACAAACGTAGGACTCCGGGTGAGTTAACCCTTCTCCTCTTCTCAATAGTTAGTTATTTCCTTTGAATTCAGTTATAATATCTTTGTTGAGTATTCTTTATGGAATTTGATTCATGTATGGTCATTGGTACGCCGTAGTAACCCCATTATTGTAGGGGAGGTTTCCCCAAAAGAAAAACTAACGACCATACTGGGGACTTAATCTCCTTTGTGGGTCAGTATAAGGTGCTTGTATGTATTTTCTTTGGTTTTCTTGATTGCTTCTTGATTTTACAATTGAGTTCAATGTTTTAGAAACCTAGTCCTTTATTTCCAATCCTTGAGTATAGTCTTTTCTTGAAATTCTAGGTACTGTACAAGTTGTTCTTCACTAAAAGACACGTACATATGTGGGTTGTAAGAGGGAAGGGCACATATATATGCTCCTTGCCTTGGTGAAAGTCGCGTAGATGTCTTATAAAGATGTGTTTTTTTTTCTTTTTGCTTGGTCAAGACCTTGTCTTGGTTTTTGACGGTCCTCCTGAGCTCTCTTGGTTTCTGTCTGTGTCCTTAGCAGTCTCAGAAGTCACTCTTGGTTTATAAAACTAAAATAAAAACAAGGGTATTTGATGCTTCTATCATTTTGAGTCATTATTGGATTTACTTTTCGGTTTCCATAATTTTTTTGCTTTCTTTTGGTCTCTTTGTTGAATTTTGTGTTTTGGACTTTAGACCTATTTTTCCCAAGTTTTTCTAAGTGTATACGCTCTTTCCTTTGACAACAGACTTATACATATGATAATTTTATATAGGAGTTAAGTGCGTACATACATGCTTAAAATGCGTAAGTGTTGGTGCATATATGTGCCCTATAGAAGGCTCAGGCGCGTATACACGTCCTATAGAAGGAAACTGCCCATACGCAAACTTATATACACTCCCTATAGTGATAAAAGGAACTTACAAGAGCTTATATATGCGACCTACAATGGAAAGAGTCACGTATGCCTCTAGAAAAGTGATTTTTTTGCTTGTTTTTTAGCCCTTTTTAAGCCATGTTTTGGCTTTTTTGGGTAGTTTGGTCCCAAAATTTTTTTTGGCCTATAGGAGGTTGGTAAAGCATTACAATTTATTCAAAAAAAAAAAACCTTTTTGATCAATATTTGGCTCCTTTTAATCCCTTGGATTGCATCAATATAAGACTAGTCTTGTTCTTAGGATCTCGGTTTCCTGGTCACTGTTGCGGTCATTTTTTAAATTTGAGTTTGTATTTGAGTTCAATAATTTTGTTTTGTGCTTTCCTTGGATTTTTCAAACATAAAAAAACAAAATTATCTTCCTTTTAGCATCTTTTGTTAGTTTTTTCTTTGGTGGAAAGAAGAAGAAAACATAAAAAACCTAGTTTGTTGCTAGTTATGTCTCTTTCTTTCCGTTGCATTGTTTTGTTTCATATTTAAAAAATAAAAAGATATTAGCATAGGATTTTGTTTTCTTCTCATATTGAAATAATTTTAAAGGAAAAATAACAATTAACATCCTTGTGTTTTCTTCTTTTTCTTTTCTCAAAAGGTTGCATTGTGAATTTTGCATTAGAAAGAAAAAAAATGCATTTCAAGGTTTGAAAGATTGTTCATGCATTTTTATTTTTTGAAAATATTTTTCATTGAAGAATTAATGTAAAGATTTATTTTCTAGTGTTCTTATAAGTTATTTATTTTCAATATTCTCAAACAACATCAGTTTCACTTATGTATCCTTTGAGTAAGAAATAATCGCTAAAATGAACACTAAACTTAAAATTTAGTAGACTTTGTTTCTAGGGTTCATTAACAAGTTTAGGGTTAGGGCCTTGGATCAGGATTCAAGAGATAACTCTCTAACGCCAGTAAAAAAACATAGGAGTCTGAGATAGGGAGAATCAAATCCAATTTTTGTATAAGTATAGCTGGGATCCTCCTCTAACACATGAGTTAAACAAAGGCCGCGTAAGGAAGAGTCAATGAGATAACCCCTCCGAGGATTGACCGAGTGTTGTGGAGAGATCATATTTTGGTGGTTTCTATAGTACCCATACCTCCTTGAGAGGCGATGCTTTCAGAGCTTTGGGATTTGTTACCCTTCCCATACATTTGATCCTGACTATCGACTGTACCCCCTCGACGTTGACTGTGAGTTGGTATCCTTAGTTTCTTTTCCTAGGTATCTCAGAGATGACTGTGGGGGGGTTCCCATGGTACCTAAGGAAGATGTCGTATCGCACTATATGTACCCCTGGAGGGTGCCCCACAAAGTGAGGGTTACTTGCACCGGGTAGGGATAGTTAGTGGAGGTCAGGGTAACTGTTTCTCACTCCTTCGTTCATTAGTCTCGGGCCTTGATCAACCCGTGCCAGTTTTTGGAAGGTCCCTTTCCAATTTTTCATTGCTTTTGACTCAGGACCTTATCCACCTGGGATGAAGTTTTTGGAGAAGTTTTTTGTTTGCGATGTTTCCCTTATTACTTTTTAGTGGAGTGCTACTTTGTATAGTTCACCTTAGGTTGTGTCAGTATCACTGCTTTTGGATCATTGATACAAGGTGGTCAAATAATCACTCCGGTGGTCGAGAAGGACCCCTGGTATTTCTCTTGAAAGCGTGGAGCCACCTCCCAGAATCTATAGGTTTTTATAACACCGATTCACTAGAGTTAGTGTATGAGACTTTTTCGAACATGAACAATCTCGCAAGGGATGAACATGTGCATAAGAAATTTATGGCCAAAGTTCTTGAGGATACCAACCAAGGGACCCCTTCCCAAGGGGATTGTTGTTCTTTTCCATTCTTTGGAAACATTCGTGCCCCCTTGATAGACACTTTGAACATTCTTGGGTTGAATGTAGGACTATCGGTTTGGTTGTGGACCACTCCAAATGTCCCAAATGCTCATGATGCTCCCCATATAATCACCTAATGTCATGGGGATGGGACTAACTTGGAAAAATACCTAGGCAAGCTATAATGATCATTATTTTTTCTTGGTAACACAAGAAAGGACAAGTATAGAGGAGGCAAGACGTTGCTGAGTACTTGTGTTGAGGATTTGAGTTTGATGGTTCTAAGAAAGAATCAAACTCTAATTTACCTGGAGAAGGTTATTGAAATTTCCAGTCCCTATGGAATAAATATTTAGGCTCAGGGGTGGTAGGAGCAAGTGACTTGGCTCTTCTGGTCTATGGTTGGGAGGAACTGGTTCTCTATTCATTTTTTTTCCATATTTGAAACAAGTTTAATTATGTGATTTCTAATCTATTTTTACTCTACTGTTAAATATTAGCTCATCAGTTTATTTATTTCCATTTCTCTATGAACTTGTTATTATTTTATAGCAAAGAATAATAAAAGATTTACAGTGATCATACACTGAAGAAAAAGAAAAGAAATGGCGATATTTTCTAAGTGTTTGTGTATAAGAAAATATTGGGATATGTTATTGAGTTAATGGAAAAATAATATTATATCAGTACAATACTTCTTTTTTGTAGTAGATATTAATTTATGAATTTATATTGTAGAAACTAAAATACATGAAATATTTGTAAAATACCATTGCAGAAAAGAAATACAAAGAATTTCATTCTCTCTCTATATATAGTATAAAGAGTTAATGCAAGTTTGTATATTTCATTGCATGGTTGAGAAATATAAGTATTTGTTTTACATTGTGCTTTTACATTAATAACTTTTCTTCTAGTGATATAATCTTGCAAATAAAAGAATAGTTCATGCATGTAAATATAGGTAAAATACCTTTGCATACCCATATTTTTATTTATATATTTATGTGTAAATGTCTACATAAGAAAATATATACATATGCAAATATTAAGGCAGAAGAAAGCTATACCTCTGGTTATTCCAGCCATTAAGCCTAAAATCATTAACTAGTAACATATTTTAAAGATAGCTTACTAGAGTAGACATGAATAATATATATATATATGAATTAGCCTAAATGATTCTTTAAAAATAACAGAGTTTATGATGTAAAAATATATTACAACAAGCCCATTAATAAAATATAACCAGGGTTTATTTTATAATTTAGGAGTAGGGTTATAAACAATAATAAACCCTAACTTTTCGACTCCATAGTCGAGGCTTCAATATTAAATACCAAACCAACATCAAAGACTGGTATAAGCTACAAACAAACCCATTGACTCAACTTCAAAGTCGAGTTGGGTATCCTTGGTGAATCTGTAAACATGTACGAAAAGGGTATAATTGACTTCAAGTTGTGAACTAATATACATTTATATTTCTAGAAAACTAATCTATAACAAAGTAATGACTTGTTTAATTTTATAGAGAGAGAGGTTATGATACAAATTCAAGAGGAGTATATAATGTTCTTGACCTGTAACATATTAAATGTTCATACTACAAATCTTGGCCTTGGAGTCGAAGGTGGGTAGGGTAGACATAGTCTACCATTAAATATGTAAGCCCATATTTGCGTTGGGTCTTCATATCGACCTACAAAAACCATAACTAAAACTTGTTATATATATATATATATACATGAGTGTGCTGCAAAATAAATAAAACAAATTTCTTTCCAATTATATGGGTCATGTGGTATCTGATAAAAGAGTGTGTAACCATAACGTTGTAGAGTAAAATGCCTACGTCGATACCCGATATACCTACACATATTTCGTGGTAGGGTTAGTAACCTTTAAAAATGGGTTCATCACCAATTAACTTGGTGTAATCATATAAGCACTTCCTAAACCAGAATCAAGTATGTATATATGGCCGTAACCATTTGGGAACCGACCAAATATGAAAACTAGATAATATATTTTCAATGAACCAGATTTTCAGTTTATTACCTCAGTATAGATGGAGCTGCAATGTGCTGGCCATCACATATTTTTTTATCTTTAAAAAACCTGTAACAAACTATAGATTACATACATGTAAGACCAGTGCAGAACGACTGAGTTAGAAATATAGAATCTCTGGTTAATAACGATTCAAGTAATGAGTGGAGCTTACCTTTACTTTCTTTCTGGAGTCATTTGGGTTAAAAATGATTTTGAATATTCGACACAGAGACAATACGTCATTGAAAACCTTATGGTATGAGAATAAGCGTGAAGCTCTTTCTTCTCCAACCTTCCAAAACAAGGAACGACAAATGAAACCTACGTCCAAATAATATTGAAATTTTAAGTACTGAAAGGAGAGTATTGTCAGTAGGAATTAAATGGTGCAATTATGTGGCTAGGTTAATCAATTATCGAAGGAAATTAAGTCGATTCAACTTTGAGATTTTGTATAGTCATATTAAATGCCAATACCTTGAAACTTAAGTCTTCGTCATAATGTGACAGGTAAGTGGCCTATCCGAACCACAAATGTGTAGCTAGGTTGGTAGGGTATCGTTGGTATATTACTAAAATATTTGAAGGGAGGTTGAATGTTATACCCATGACTTGCCCTGTATTAAAACACACTTTTTTAACAGGTTAACAAAAAGTTTTGGATCAATGATCCATAATAAACAAAATGTTTCTAGGTAAAGTAAAATTGAGTAGAATATTATTACACATATAATGGTTCATATAATTATCCATGGTAAGTAGAATACTAACCTATGGGTTGGCTATATAATTATAATAAAGTTGAAGGAAATAAATGGAAATAAAATCAATTACCTCGGGTGATTGTATCCTTCAAATCACAAAGGTATGATGTACTTGGGAGTTCATAAATCTTCACAAAGACAACAATGAATATTGAACATTAGATAAGTTATATAATTATAAGTGAAATTGAAAAGAAAAAGAAAAGAGAGATGTTCGATAGAATTATACTTGAAAAATGGAGTCTCATGAATACATTTTTGTAGCATGCTGGTAGTAGCGCATAACCTTGATGGAAATATTCTAAACCTGTCATGGAAGCACCATGACCATCAATGAAGAATTTCAAATGACGATTGTGAAATTTGAATAATGTAAGTATTACAAAATAAAACCTACTTATGAATAAATAACACATACTGTCAAAATATTAATTAAAAAAAAATGTTAGTAATTGGGAGGCATTACAAATTGTATCAGAGCATGGTTCAAACACTACAGCCTTATGTGCTCGAAATGAAAACACGTTTTTCTTACAAAATGTATTTATAGATATTTTGTTATAACTCTCATTAAAGACAAAATATTGATGTCAATTATACTTTTGCACATATTAGAAACAAAAACCAAGCGTCATGGTTGAAGAACCTAGTAAATCAACACCAAGTGGCCCACATATGCATGTGGAACTAAATAGTGAAAAACCTCAAGATAACTCCTTAGGACAGTTGGAAACCATGTGCAACATAAATGACAAATTATAGAGTATCAAGACAAATAATGAAAAATTACTCAAGGATAGTAAAGAACATGAAGAGTTGAATGAGATCCTACTAAAAAACATGAATGAAATGAAACAAAACAAGAATGTAGGACAAACTTCCAACAATGTTGAAAATGAATTTTCCAATGAAGAGTCACACAAGCGTAAAGACAACCCAACGATTAGTGATAAAACAAAGTTGTTAGCTGAAGGAAGCAGTGAGGATAAATGTGAAAGTAGCACCATACAAAAGACTGTACCCAAAACCAAGAAAATGAACTAGAGTGATAATGAATTGTTTCGTGAGTTTAAAAAGATTAGACCACCTAGTTTTAATGGTGAGTCCGAGGAGGGAGCAAAAGCTTGGCTTCTGAATATGGGGAGATATTTCTAAATCTATAATTACCCAGGAAATTTGAGGGCTAGGTTGGGTGTGTACCAATTGAACGGTAAAACTGTCATTTGGTGGTAGGAGACTAAATCAGTGAATAATAATAGGAGCAACAAAATGAATTGGAAAATATTCAAAAAGTGTTTTAAACAAAAGTATTTAATAGAAAGGTACTATGAAGAAAAATATAAGGACTTCCACAACCTTAAATTATATGTCTATAGAGGACTTTGTCACTAAATTCATGAATTTGATGAGATATGTACCATACCTGAGAGAAGAGAAGGACAAATTTCAACGATTCATGAGTTGTTTGCCTCAAGCATACATATAGAAAATCAATTTTCTTAATCCTAAGACAATGGATGAAGTAATAAGGCACATAAAATTATGTTTCACTCAATTTAAACAGAGGTCTGAAATACAAAAACATGGTAGAGTAAAATCAAGGACAAGTTTGATCCTAGGAAGAAAAAATTTAAAAATCCCCGACAACCATCACATAGTGCATTGATTAGGAGAAATAGATTCAATGGCCAACAAAGTGTATTAGTTCAAAACAATAATAAACCTGTAGATTTGGTAAATAAGACAGTTAGGCCACCTCTTCAATGTTGAGGTTGCAAAGAACCTCACTTATACAAAGAGTGTCCTCTAAATAAAAATAGAAATTAGGTAGTACACAACATCAAGGATGCAACAACAGTAAACGACATTGCTATATGTGCTCATAAGATCAATTTTGCCCTGGAAAGTCAACGGGATGACCATCAATCCTCCATGGTGGATATAGAAGGTACTATTAACCATAAAGATGTATCTATTTTAATAGATCCTGGTGCAATTCTAAATTATATTTCACCTACAATAGTAGAAAGTTGTAAGCTAGATAAAATCAAACATAATAAGTCTTGGTTAGTTCAGTTAGCTACTAGAACGAAATGAAAGGTTGTTGAATTGGTAAAATATTGTAAAATAATTATGGACGAAATGGAGACTAAGGTGGATCTAAACATCTTACCCTTAGGATCTTATGATTTACTCATAGGCATTGAGTGGCTGGAAAAACATTCAGTTGTTGTAAATTGTCGAGACAAAACTTTCAACTGTTTAGATGATTCTGGAAAAGGTAGAGCAGTAAAATGAATACCACGAGGAGTGTCAGTGAGACAAATATCAACTTTACAAATAAAAATAGATGCAAGGAGAGGTTGTGAGATTTATGTTGTGCATGTATCTAGTAATGTCAAGAAAATGAATGACAATTTGTTAACTGAACACCCAATATTAAAATAATTTCAGGATGTGTTTCTGGAAGAAATTCTAGGATTACCTCCTAGATGGGACATACATTTTACCATAGATTTAGTACCTGGATCGGCACAGGTGTCTAAATACCTTTACCGTATGAGAACCCTAGAGTTGACTAAACTTAAAATGAAGCTCTAGGAGCTGATGGATAAACAATATATCCGACCTAGATTGTCTTTGTGGGGATCACCATTCTTGTTTGTTAAAAAGAAAGATGGAACTTTTATATTATGCATTGATTACAAACAATTTAACAAGATGGCAATTAAGAATAAGTATCCTTTACCCCATATTGATCACTTGTTTGATAAAGTAGGAGAATCCAAGATA
Source organism: Picea sitchensis (assembly GCA_010110895.2). Taxonomy (NCBI): domain Eukaryota; kingdom Viridiplantae; phylum Streptophyta; class Pinopsida; order Pinales; family Pinaceae; genus Picea; species Picea sitchensis. The sequence continues at coordinate 36,077 of SNQJ01S0044143.1, forward strand.
TTTTCAAACATAGATTTACAGTCAAGATACTATTAGGTTAGTGTTAGTGTTAGAAGTCACTCTTGGATTGCTTGCAGGAGCAGAGCCCAACACCCATCAGTTTTATGTCACGATAGTTTTTAATGGGTGATCAAATGGGTAGAGGCTCGGGAAGATATCACTCTAACTCAGGGACTGGGTTCGACATGTAAGGAACAAAGGAGGTCTTGATCTAACTTCAGTCAGTGGGTTGATTTAAAGATGAGCAGGTTGAAGACTTGGTGAGAGAAGTGAACAAACTACCTCAGGCAAAAGACCTTTCAGTAGGTTGTAGAAGAAAAACTCTGAATGCAAGATCCTCTTGGTTCAGGTCTTCGAGAAACTGAAAGGGGGACTTGACTGGATCCTCCAATTCCAAGTCGTTCAACGCTAAGAAAATCACAGAGACCGATTAGAAACAATGAAACTGTTACAATGATCCAACCTACATCATCCTATAACAGTCACAACTCGACTGGATCCTCCAATTCTGAGTTGCTTTAATACAGTGTAAACAAAGACGTGAAATAAAATGACATTCATAAGGAAAGAAGTCTTAAGAGTCCATGCATAACCAGAATAACAATGCTTCATTAAAGTTTTACAACCGGGAGCCTTGCTCAACCATCCATGATTACAAAAATACAAAGACTGAGTCTATATACTCAGAAAAACTTGCCTAATAGAGGCGTGCTCAGTCATCCAAGGCTTGGTGTCCCTTCAGCCAAATTTGGACGGATATTCTTCGTCAGACGCCACCTTAGCTGCACATGGCTCCTGCAAGGGGAGTAGCTGAGCCATTAAATGCCGAGTTGGCGTGTGCAGACCTCATTAGCTAGTCGAGGACTCGGCATGGATTCTTTGGAAAAATTGGTACACAGGACCCTCTCGGGCAGACAACTTACCAGACCCTCCATACCTTACACTTAATGAATGAGGAGAGGTTTCAACCACCCCTTCTCACCTTCATTTACTCTAAGCGAAAACCAGGATTGAGGTCAAATCAGATGGTACCTGGAGATCGCGATGATCCCTTCTGTGAAAAAACTCAACGCCTTTGGCCCCTCTTGCACATCTCTTTTTCTTTCCCAAGTGACCACAGGCTGTAACCCTGTGTTTACTCTCAAAGGCACTTTCGACGTTCATGAATAGGAAGGAGCTAATCCTTGCTTATCACAGTCGCGATGAGCGAAACGCCGAGATGGCTTAATTGGGCACCACGCGTCCCTCTCATATCTGACGGTTCTGAACTCACCCGACGATGTTGTGGGCCCCAGGTCCTGGACTCTCAAGGCACCTCGCACCTCAGGAATATGACAAAGCTGCTCCTTGCGCTTCGAAGTCACGATGGGCGAAAAGGCGAGGAGCCTAATCGCGCACCAGGTGTCCCCTTTGGAGGGACGACTGAGACTGCTCCGTGATACTGCGAGCTCGACTTTGGGCGCTTTCGACGCTTCGGGGTTCGAGGTTTCCAGATGTAGAATGACATAGAACCCTCACCCTTCGAAATCCCGAATGCCGAAAAGCCGACATGACTAGATCTCATACCACGTGTCCTTTGGATGGACGATTGCTATCCTTTCCTGCATGCAATACGAGCGCTATCCATCGCGCTAATCTCGGCGCAACTCCGCTAACCGCGATTTCCCGCCGACTGTCGATCTGCTCTTATGGATGAATCTAGACCGTCGACAATATAATCTCGCCCGCTTACTTGCTTGGAAGCCTAAAATGAGATTTTTCCGTGCTGCGCTCGGGCGCTTCTCATGCAACTTGCAGACTTGAATACTCTTGTGCCCAGGACAATAAATGTTACTAAGATTAGGCTCCATGGGGGATAGAGTCGTCCTTGTGATGATCTAAGGACTCATTTTGCAGCTCTAGTGCCTTGTTGTTGGGCTATGGGGTCATTTATTTATTATTTAAAGACGAAAAAAACAATATTTACAACCGCGAAAGAACCATGTGTGGATCAAGAGAAAAATCTTTTTAGGAAATGCCCATTCACAGGGCCATTGAAAACTTCTTGATCCTTCAAATCCCGTACCCTGTAGGTGTTATTCGAGAATACTTCGGATACTTTGAAAGGCCCGATCCACAGGGCTTCGAATTTTCCGTTCTTTCCTTTATCTTGTTTAGGAGCATCCCATTTCAGTACCAGGTCTCCTATCCGAAACTCTTCCTTCTTGGCCTTCTTATCAAAAACCTGCTTGATCCTTTGCTAATGGTCTTGAATTCTGCCCATTACCTGCTCCCTGGCCTGCTGGACTTCCACTAGCTAATGAATTCTTCTGATCATGTCATCAGGCTCTTCCTGATGATCCTGGAGGAATTTTGCTACAGGAATGGCTAAATGAGAAGGGTAAACAACCTCTACTCCATAGACTAATTGGAAAGGAGAGACGCCTATATATCTCTTCATGGTCACTCGATCGGCCCATAGAGAAAATTTCAATCTTGAATGCCATGCCTTCTTGTTGTCTCCCAACAGTCTTTTGATGATCCTTATCAGGATTTTGTTGGAGGACTCTACTAAACCATTGCCCTGGGATAGTATGGGGTGGAGTGAATCAGTTTGATCCCGAATTGCTCACATAACTTGGCTAACGACTCAGCCCTGAAAGAGGTTGCGTTATCAGTGACAATCTTACTTGGGCAGCCGAATCTTGTGATGAGGTATTCCAGGAATCCAAGGATTACCTTGTGGGAAGCGTTCCTGGTGGAGATAGCTTCAATCCACTTGGTAAAGAAATCTGTAGCAGTCAGGATCCATCTGTGCTGCCCACTAGAAGTGGGGTGAATTTCTCCAATGAAATCTTGGCCCCATTGCTGGAAAGGTTCTGAGACAACCACAAGATTTAACGACAAAGACTTGAGTTGTTGTTTTCCTGCAAATCTTTGACATTTGATGCAGGTTCTGACCCTTCTGCAAACGTCAGTGAATACGGTGGGCCAGTAGTATCCATCCCTGAGGATTTTGTAGGCTGTAGTTTTCCAGAAATGATGCCCTCCACATAGGTTGTCGTGAAATTCAACCATGATCCTGTCAGCCTCTTGCGGNGATCTACACATTTCAAAAGCAACCCCAGGGGGTCTTTCCAATATAGAACTTGATCAATAAGGCAGTAACTGACTGCTTTGAGCTTCAAAGATTTTGCCTTGTTTCTTTGCAGGCCGTCTGGAGGCCGCAACTCTTACAGAAAATATATGACATCCTTATACCAAGGACATCGAGCCAATGGGGGCTCCCTTTGAGGGTCTATTTCAGATAGCCGACCCTACTGAATTCCTGAGCATTCGTTGATGAAACTTACCCCCAAAGCTTGGCAATTGGCTTTAGCCAACAACTTGGCTAAACCTTGACCTTTGATCAATTTGGTAGGCTTTATTTCCAGGTCAAATTCCAGAATCTTGGCTATCCACTTACTCCTTCTCTCGTCTATGTCAGGTTGAATAAGAATGCCTTTAACATCAGCCGAGGGGACATAAGCGATGATTTTTTACTGCAGGACATAGATTCTAAATGCCTCGAGAGCCTTTACCAAGGCATAAGCCTACTTCTCCATAGTGTCATACCTGACTTCGACATCCCTCAATGCTCGGCTGAAACAGGCAACAGGCTGCTCTAGCCCAATCTTGTTTTTCTGTAATAAAACAAAGGCCACCGTGTCAGGTGAGGCAAAGAAGAAAATAAGGAAATCCTTAGAATAATCGGGACTGATAAGCACGGGGTATTCAGATAGGGCCTTCTTTATTTTCTCAAAGGAATTTCGTGATTCAGAAGTCCACCTCACTTCATTTCCTTTCCTTAACATGGTTGTTATAAGTTTTACCTCCTCAGCAAAGTTAGGCACAAACCTCCTTAGAAAATTAATCTTACCAAGGAAAGATTGGACCTCCTTCTTGGACCTCAGCATTGATAAGGCTTGTATTGCCTCAACTCTGCTAGGATCGATCCTGAATCCTTCCGCTAATACTATGTGGCCTAGTAACTTTCCCTCCTGCATGGCGAATAGAGATTTCTTGGGGTTTAATGAAATGCCAAAACTCCTGCATTTCAGGAAAACCTTCCTAAGATGACAACAATGTTCTTTATCAGATTTTGAAAATACTGTGATGTCATCTAGATAGATGACCACAAATTTATCCTTTTCCCCAATGAAATCTATGTCCATGGCACGTTGAAACGTTGCCCTTGCATTCATTAATCCAAACGACATCTTGGCATACATGAATGTGCCCCATGGAGTGGTAAATGTCGTCTTTTCCCTGTCCTCAGGCAGAACAGAGACTTGATTGTAGCCAGATAAACCATCGATCATGGACATCATGGATGCTCCTGTTACCCTCTGCAGTATATGTTCCATCTTTGGTAAGGGGTAGTTATCCTTTCGTGAGCTCTGGTTCAGGTTTCTGAAGTCTACACATACTCTGATTTCTCCATTCTTTTTCCTTACTGGTACCAAGTTGGCCACCCACTCTGAATATCTCAGCGGTACGATGATCTGGGCTTGTAGCAGCTTCTTCACTTCCCTCTCCATAATAGGCAACAACATAGGATTGATCTATCTTAGCTTCTGCCTAAACAACTTTGCCTCCCTTTTCAATGGGATTCTATGCTCAATGACAGAAGTGTTATATGTTTTGAGATCTTCATAGGTCTAGGAAAACACATCAACAAATTCCCTCAAAAGTCCAGCGTATTCAGACCTCTGCTCCTTTGTCAGACCTTTTGACAATTTGACATACTTGGGCTCACTCTCAGTGCCAATGTTGCACTGAATAGTACCAACGTCATCCTTCGAGATTTCCCCTTTTAATGACACATCATTTCTATCAAAAAGTCTTTCCAAAGGAACCAGTCCCCTTGGAATATGGTTGCTGGGGAGCTGCACAATGTTACGCTCTGCTATTTTACTCAGAAACTTACCCCCATCAAGATCTTCTTCAGAGACAGAGTCTTGGTCGATATGCATCTCTGAAAACTCTTCGACAGTCTCCAAGAATTTCTTGATCTCAAGATCATCCTCGAATACCTTCCAATGTTTGACGTTGTCAGGTATGGAGGGCATGTATTTTACTTCCACATCATATCTGAATTTGGGCGGCAAGGGTACTTTGAAATTGCTTGCTGATGTATCCAAGGAATTTGCCATTGTGTTCTTCTCTCTTGGGACAAAAGAAATGTTGAATGCTAAGAAGAAACTGTCAATTAAGTCCCATACCTCATTTTTGTAGCTTTTGAGTCGAGGATGCTTAGCCTGATAAGTGTTTTTGATCTGGTGGACCACCAACTCTGCATCTCCGAACACTGCTACTTCTTGAATTCCCATTTCCCTTGCGGATCTTAATCCTAGGATAAGAGCTTCATACTCTGCCACATTGTTGGTAGCTTCAAATTCTAGTTTGTATGACAGAGATATGGTTTCCTGAGCAAGTGACACAAAAAACACCCCAGCTCCAGTGCCTTCCCTGGAAAAGGCTCTGTCAAAGAACATTTTCCAGACGGGGGTGATGGAGGGAGGAAATTTATGGGAAGTGGTGGGCGGCTTTCTGAGTTTTAGAGGAGGCTCAGGAGCATTAGTGAGTTGTAGTACACTGGAACCTAAATCAGTGTCCAAGGCAAAAATGGGATGGTTGGTAGGGTTGGCTTCATCACTGATTATATAGGCCAGTTGGGATTCCCTGTATAGCCTCCTATGTTCTCCTCCAAATACTGGGATAGTAGCATATGTGAGGTCCATCTGCAAAGTTCCCCCCAGTCTTTTTATCCAAGATCTTGATAACANTCCTTCGAGATTTCCCCTTTTAATGACACATCATTTCTATCAAAAAGTCTTTCCAAAGGAACCAGTCCCCTTGGAATATGGTTGCTGGGGAGCTGCACAATGTTACGCTCTGCTATTTTACTCAGAAACTTACCCCCATCAAGATCTTCTTCAGAGACAGAGTCTTGGTCGATATGCATCTCTGAAAACTCTTCGACAGTCTCCAAGAATTTCTTGATCTCAAGATCATCCTCGAATACCTTCCAATGTTTGACGTTGTCAGGTATGGAGGGCATGTATTTTACTTCCACATCATATCTGAATTTGGGCGGCAAGGGTACTTTGAAATTGCTTGCTGATGTATCCAAGGAATTTGCCATTGTGTTCTTCTCTCTTGGGACAAAAGAAATGTTGAATGCTAAGAAGAAACTGTCAATTAAGTCCCATACCTCATTTTTGTAGCTTTTGAGTCGAGGATGCTTAGCCTGATAAGTGTTTTTGATCTGGTGGACCACCAACTCTGCATCTCCGAACACTGCTACTTCTTGAATTCCCATTTCCCTTGCGGATCTTAATCCTAGGATAAGAGCTTCATACTCTGCCACATTGTTGGTAGCTTCAAATTCTAGTTTGTATGACAGAGATATGGTTTCCTGAGCAAGTGACACAAAAAACACCCCAGCTCCAGTGCCTTCCCTGGAAAAGGCTCTGTCAAAGAACATTTTCCAGACGGGGGTGATGGAGGGAGGAAATTTATGGGAAGTGGTGGGCGGCTTTCTGAGTTTTAGAGGAGGCTCAGGAGCATTAGTGAGTTGTAGTACACTGGAACCTAAATCAGTGTCCAAGGCAAAAATGGGATGGTTGGTAGGGTTGGCTTCATCACTGATTATATAGGCCAGTTGGGATTCCCTGTATAGCCTCCTATGTTCTCCTCCAAATACTGGGATAGTAGCATATGTGAGGTCCATCTGCAAAGTTCCCCCCAGTCTTTTTATCCAAGATCTTGATAACAACATACCGAACTTGGGGGAGACATCAGCCACTACAACATCCATGACCACACTTTTCATGGGCAACATAAACAAGGTCACGACCAGGTCTTTGATAACTCCTAGACATTGAACTTTTCTGGAGTCAAAGGAATAAAGGCCATGATAGGCTCGGGTGACTTCTAACCCTAACTCTTCCATGACAATTTTGGGCATGAGGTTGTGAGAAGCCCTCGAGTCCATCAAGTAGTTGTGCAGTACCTTGTCATGTATATTTAAGGAAGTGTAGAAGGGAGGGGATGAGTCATTCCTGTCTTCTACCATAGGACCTAGGATAACTGTAGGAGTTTCATCTTTCAAATTGATGGAGTCCATGGGAAGGCATGAGACCTCAGACTGTAAAAGCTCAGAGAAGCATTTCTTGAACCCTTCATGTTTAATCAATTCGGTTAGGGGCACAGGGATTCTGATCTTTTGAATTTCATGCTCGAAATTAAAAGAAGATGTAACCTTCGGGATTTCTCTTATTTCGGGAACATGACTCTGGACTATGGGAGAGAGGGGTCGGGGCTTATTACCTCCGTGACTGTCCGCTACTTCATTAGCAGGTTTCTCTGTCCTAGTGGACTGCTTAGGAACATCAGGTGCTACTGTCTTTTTCTTAGACCTCAGATCATACCTGCCTTGGTTGCCACTAGTCTCGTCTCCCTTGCTCAGTTCATTTAGCTGACTGTTAATGAGATACTCCTCGTATTCTGATTGAGTGAGATGAGGAAAAGGAGGAGTGTCCCCGAAGCAATGGATTTCAGGATCAAGCTCATCTGTTTCCCCTTCTTCCCCCTCGGCCACAAAATTCTTTTGAAAAGGAGCCTGAATTTTCTGGTCTTCTCTGTCTCTTCCCCTCTCTCTTTGCACAGTCGGGGAAGTAATATTGTTTGGCCTCCTAAAACCTCCTTTGTTTTAGGTGTTTTGAGGGCCCTTGTATGCTTTCCTCCCCTCCACCTTAATTCTCTCCATCTCTGCAGACAGAGACTTCACCATCTTGGTTAGTTCATCCACTTGAGGGTGGGGCACCGATGGGCCAGAAGTTGAGGTTTCCGATCTTCCCTTTCTTCTGTCTACGTCGACCTTGTTCCTCAGTCTATCAGCTGCTAATACATTGGATTCCACTTCTATGGTCGGATCTTGCATTTGAGCTAAGGAGGTGGCTCTTCTTTCTCTCAGTAAAAGACAAAAATTGGGGCCAAACGCACTAGCATAAGAAATCTTGGCCGAGGCTTCTGAGGGTTTTATTTCAGAAGGAATTTTATTATACATCTTATTGAATCTTTTGGAGAAGTCAGAGACAAACTCTCCTTCCATCTTCCTCAAAGAACCGAACTCTGTCATGTAGTACATGAAATCCTTCTTATCTCCCCACTATCTCAGGAAAGCACTATCCAGGGCTTCGATCCCAGCAATAGATCCGGGGGCCAATCCTCTAAACCACTTCCTCACCTCACCATCCAGGCTCTGGACAAAGACTCTCATCTAGACATATTCATTTTCAATGTTCAGGTTGTCTGCATAACTGTAGAAAGCAACTAGGTGCTCTTCCGCAGTTATATCCCCTTCCCCAGTGAACTTGGGCATATATTTCAAGTAATCTCCAACAGGGAGAGGATTCACATGATGGGGTAGGATTAAGGGAGCATATCTGGCAGCGACTATGGCGTCCATTCTATTTAGAGGGGGATTAGCACCAGCCATAGGAATATTATGTGGGGGAGAACTTGGAGGAGAAGGAGTTCGCAAAGGGGATACTGGGAATGAGTCTCGAAGTGGAATGGGAAACATAAGGGGATTTAAGGAGAAGGCTAATGGGCTTAAGTCAACAGATGTTCCTCTTTGTGCAGGAGTGGTAACAGTAGCAAGAGGAGGAGTGGTAAAGATAGGAGTGGGGAAATCTTCAGCGGTCCTGGGTCTACGCCAAAGTACAGCTTCAAAGGAGAGGGGAGTGACAAGGGTTTCTCCCTCCAATCCCAGACCAGGAGGGGAAAACTCAGCAGGAACACTCCCGAAATTCAGGACACGGGAAACCTTAGAAAAAGGTCTGTTAAGAAACTGAGGAGGAGAAAATGGAGTTCCTACAGAAGGAGATGGCGGATTACCTGGTTCAGCGGTGGAAGCTTCTTCTTCAGAGGCCTTTCCTTTTTTGAGAACCACCTCCAGATCGGTTTTAGGTGTAGACAGAGGCAGTTGTGGATGGGACAGCGTGTGTCTACCTCTGAAAGCCACAATTAACGCGACATGTTCACCACAGTGGAGTCGTCACAATGGAGTCGCCAGGTGCACAGTATAAATCTTCAAAGGCTCTGATACCTGATGCACCTTCAGAATCAAAGGCTCAATGTCGTTCAATCCTAGGAAAAATCTTCAACTTCGTCCCCGGCAACAACGCCAGAAATGTTAGCGTTAGAAGTCACTCCTAGATTGCTTGCAGGAGCAGAGCCCAACGCCCATCAGTTTTATGTCACGATAGTTTTTAATGGGTGATCAAATGGGTAGAGGCTCGTGAAGATATCACTCTAACTTAGGGACTGGGTCCGACATGTAAGGAACAAAGGAGGTCTTGATCTAACTTCAGTAAGTGGGTTGATTTAAAGATGAGCAGGTTGAAGACTTGGTGAGAGAAGTGAACAAACTATCTCAGGCAACAGACCTTTCAGTAGTTTGTAGAAGAAAAACTCTGAATGCAAGATCCTCTTGGTTCAGGGCTTTGAGAAACTGAAAGGGGGACTTGACTGGATCCTCCAATTCCAAGTCGTTCAGCGCTAAGAAAATCATAGAGACCGATTAGAAACAACGCAACTGTTACAGTGATCCAACCTACATCATCCTATAATAGTCACAACTCGACTGGATCCTCCAATTCCGAGTTGCTCTAATACAGTGTAAACAAAGACGTGAAAGAAACTGACATTCATAAGGCAAGAAGTCTTAAGAGTCCATGCATAACCAGAATAACAATGCTTCATTAAAGTTTTACAACCGGGAGCCTTGCTCAACCATCCATGATTACAAAAATACAAAGACTGAGTCTATATACTCATAAAAACTCGCCTAACAGAGGCGTGCTCAGTCATCCAAGGCTTGGTGTCCCTTCAGCCAAATTCAGACAGATATTCTTCGTTAGACGCCACCTTAACTGCGCGTGGCTCCTGCAAGGGGAGTAGCTGAGCCATTAAACGCCGAGTTGGCATGCGCAGACCTCTCTGGCTAGTCGAGGACTCGACATGGCTTCATTGGAAAAATTGGTACACAGGACCCTCTTGGGAAGACATCTTTCCAGAACCTCCATACCTTACACTTAATGAATGAGGAGAGGTTTCAACCACCCCTTCTCACCTTCATTTACTCTAAGCGAAAACCAGGATTGAGGTCGAATCAGATGGTACCTGGAGATCGCGATGATCCCTTCTGTGAACAAACTCGACACCTTTGGCCCCTCTTGCACAACTCTTTTTATTTCCCAAGTGACCACGGGTTGTAACCCTGTGTTTACTCTCAAAGGCGCTTTCGACGTTCGTAAATAGGAAGGAGTTAATCCTTGCTTATCACAGTCGCGATGAGCGAAACACTGAGATGGCTTAATTGGGCACCACGCGTCCCTCTCATATCTGACGGTTCTGAACTCACCCGACGATGCTGTGGGCCCCAGGTCCTGGACGCTCTAGGCACCTCGCGCCTCGGGAATATGACGGAGCTGCTCCTTGTGCTTCGAAGTCGCGATGGGCGAAAAGGCGAGGAGCCTAATCGTGCACCAGGTGCCCCTTTGGATGGACGACTGAGACTGCTCCGTGATACTGCGAGCCCAACTTTGGACGCTTTCGACGCTTCGGGGTTCGGGGTTTCGAGATGTAGAATGACATAGAACCCTCACCCTTCGAACTCCCGACTGCCGAAAAGCCGACGTGACTAGATCTCACGCCATGTGTCCTTTGGATGGACGATTGCTATCCTTTCCTACATGCAATACAGACGCTATCCATCGCGCTAATCTCGGTGCAACTCCACTAACCGCGATTTCCCGCCGACCGTCGATCTGCTCTTATGGATGAATCCAGACCGTCGACAATATAATCTCGCCCGCTTACTTGCTTGGAAGCCTAAAACGAGATTTTTCCTTGTTGCGCTCAGGCACTTCTCGTGCAACTTGTAGACTTGAATACTCTTGTGCCCAAGACAAGAAATGTTACTAACAGTTAGGATTAAAGAGGAAGATATTCATAAAACTTCTTTCTTAACCAAATATGCACATTATGAGTTTGTAGTGGTACCTTTTGGTTTAACAAACACACCTGCTACATTTATGTGCCTAATGAACAATGCATTAAGAAAGTATTTAGACAAGTTTGTGATCATGTTAATCGATGACATATTGATTTATTCAAAGACCAAAGAGAAACATGAAGAACACTTAAGATTGGTTCTACAAACACTTAGAGAGCATCAATTGTACAAAAAGTTCAGTAAATGTGAATTTTATCAGGATAAAGTGCAATATTTGGGGCATGTAATTTCAGGAGAAGGTATTTCGGTTGAACTAGAAAAGGTCGAAGCAATCCTAGATTGGCCAGTGCCAAAGGATATGTCAGAAGTTTGATCCTTCATGGGAATCACAGGGTATTATCATAGGTTCATTGAAGGGTTTTCAAAATTTTCCTATCCAATAACATCGTTGCATAAAAAGGGAATCAGATTTAAATGGACTGAGAAATGTCAAGAGAGTTTCGAAAAGCTAAAACAATTGTTGACAACAACACCTATCTTGAAGATAACATACCCACATAAGGACTTTGTGGTCTATATTGATGCTTCATCAGAGGGATTAGGAGGTGTAACGCTACAAGAAGACTATGTAGTCTCTTATGAATCATGGAAGTTGAAACCTCATGAAAACAACTATGCAAAACATGACCTGAAATTAAATTATATTGTACATGCATTAAAAATGTGGCGGGACTACTTGTTGGGTAGGAGATTTCTGCTAAAAACTGACAATATCATCCTTAAGTATCTTTTTGATCAACCAAACTTAAATGCAAGACAAGAAAGGTTTTTATCCTTCCCAAGCGAGTATGATTTTGAAATAAAGCATATTAAAGGAAAGGAAAACAAGTTAACATATGCACTTAGCAGAAAACTAAATGAAATTTCAGCGTAACATACAAACTTGAAACATAGAATTAAATCAACACCAGAAAATGATGAAAATTACAAGAAAATACAGGAAAAAAGTTAAAATAATAAATCAATTGAGGAAGAATCAAAATTTAGCTGCAATAAGGAAGGATTAGTGTTGTACACAAACATAATTTATGTTTCAAACAACACATAATTGAATAATTTGATACTAGTTGAAGTACATAAGAAACCTTATCCAGGTCACCCAGGTTACCAAAATATTATAACAACTTTGAAGAAAGAGTATTTTTTGATAGGGATGAAAAAAAAAGTAGATGAATATCTAGCTAGGTGTCTTGAGTTCCAATAAGTTAAAGCGGAACACCGTCACCCAACCAGATTATTGCAACATATACCCATTCTTGAGTGGAAATGGGAAGTGATTAGTATGGATTTCATTACAGGACTACCTACAACTAAGAAGAATACTAACTCTATAATGGTAGTAGTATAAAAACTCACGAAAGATGCACACTTTATTCCATTAAAGTATACTCACAAGGCCATAAACATTGTAGAGATTTTTATGAAGGAAATTTTTAGAATGCATGGTTTACCCAAAAATATCATTTCAGACAGGGATGCGAAGTTCACTTCAAATTTATGGAAAAATTTGTTTAGTCGTTTTTACACTCAATTGAGTTTTAATATCGTATATCATCCTCAAACTAACGGTTAGAATGAAAGGACTAACCGAGATGTAGAGGATATGTTGTGGATGTATGTAATGGATTGCCCCGCAAAGTGAGAATATTACCTTCATTTGGTTGAGTTTACACATAATAACGGTTATCAAACATCATTAAAAATGAGTCCCTTTGAAGTGATGTATGGAAGGAAATTCCAAACACTTGTTAGTTGGGACAACCCGATTGACAAAATTATTTTGGGTCCCGACATGTTAAAATAAATGGAAACAATTGTTCATAAAGAAAAATAGAATTTGAAAAGTGCACAGGATAGACAAAATATTTTTGTAGACTTGAAAATAACACATACAAAATTCAATCTCTGATATCATGTTTATTTAAAAGTTAAACCCATAAATAGTTCATTCAAATTGGGAAAGAGTTCCAAGTTGTCACCATGATATTGTGGATCATTTGAAGTTCTTGCCAAAGTGGGGCCAGTGGCCTATCAACTTGCACTACCAACCAATTTGAAAGTGCACAATGTATTTCATGTTTCATTGTTAAAGATGTATGTACATTATGTAAGTCATATTGTAAATTGGAACATGATCTAGGTCGAACCAGAAGGTGAGTTCCAGGTGGAACTGTTATGCATTATCAACAAGAAGGAAACTATGCTGCAGAACTGAGCCATCGCTCAGGTTAAAGTGTAGTGGAAACAATTTAGTCCCGAGGATGCTACTTGGGAAATGGAAGAAGCCTTGATAAAGGTTTATCCATTCCTATTCCAGAGCTCATATGCTCAGATTGGAACATCGAGGACAATGTTCAGTTCAAGGGGGGAAGGATGTAACATCCCTCCATTTATAACATTTGAATATTTTAAATTTTGATGGTTAAGTTGTGAAAGTTGGAAAAATACTTATTTGAAAAATTATATCATCATAAACATTAATGATGGTGAATAATGTTGTAAATATTATTTTAATTTATTTTATTTTACTAGAAACAAATTGATTAGAGAATCCAGTTACAAAGAGTAAATCTTTATTCCATGGGAGAGTGAAAAGGGATAAAAACAACCAAAGTAAATATTGTCCACGAGGACAACTGTAAACCTACTCCCAAAGATGTGGGATGTGAGGGAACAAACTAGCACAAAGTTAGGCCAAGAAGATTCCCTAGGGTTTGGGATGAGGCTAACTTGGAAAAATACCTAGGCAAGCTATGATGATCATTATTTTTTCTTGGTAACACAAGAAAGAGAGGATGCA